>JARHVA010010567.1:0-154837 GCA_037957365.1 Torreya grandis
TCATGTTTTTTTATAGTTATATTAAAATAACTACTCTAATTACACCTATTTAGTTATTTTTCTAAAGTTTAGCCAATGGAATTATGCCCTTGTTTTGGATTTTCCAGGATGTTATAAAAAATTTAGGGTTCCATACTTAAAATTATCCCTACTTAGGGGTAAAATAAATTCAACCTCTTGAAAAATCCTTTCTATATTAAAACGTAATTGAAACTAAGTTTAAATGCAACTATCTAATCTTTATTATTGAAAATATCCCTCTTTTACTCAATTTCAAAGTTTGACATTTTTTCTTATTACATGTTTAAGTAAAAATAAAATGATATTTTAAATCCATTAGAATGTTTTTTTTGTCATACCCAAATTTGTATGTTATTATGATCTAATTTTTTTGATATTATCATGCACATAAAGTTACACAAGGGTTTGTCAATGGAATTATGTTTCCTAATGCATAGACACAACTCATCAATGGTCACTTTATAAATGAATATTTATAAATCCTATTAAAGAGAGAGGTTTAAATGCCAAATTACATGTATTTCATTTATATATTTTTTAATTTTGATAAATTTATTTAAATAATGTAAAATTTTTTCACCTTATTACATGATACACATTTATTAGGAGTAAGGACTAAATGTAATAGTCAATCCTACCTATCATGTAATATTTCATTAAGGGTTATATTTTTAAAATATTCATTCATATTATAATATATCTAATGTTATAATTATATAAACTAAAATATAGTATTAGACATTTGTCAATTTCAATCTTGACTTATCCTTATCTCACATGACTTATGTGTGCAAATATGGATCTTACACACCATTATCTTATATCTGCTTGCCTTATATGGGCATAGACTTATTGATTTTATAAAATTAACCTAAATTAATTCTTTATAATATACTTAATCTAATTATTACCATTATCGTACAATATCCTCATCATCATATCACTATTCATTTATTTTTAGATGCCTTTGGCCATACTTATATGGCTCCATATTTTTGAAATCATACACCCTACCAAACTCATTCATGTACCATGTAATGACCATTTTTAATATTTAAAACATATTTACAGACTAGACTATATGTTCCACATTTCATTGGTGTGATAATTTACCCAAAGAGTCAATTATTTATTTATATTAGTTCTAATCATATTTTCCTATTTGACATCTATCTAGCATATATCTAGAAGACATATATACACATTGAGAGATACTACCCTAAATATCTCAAATTAGAAATCAATCATAAGGATTATTCCTTAAAAAAACATTAAGCACCTAATCCAAGTCATTTTATCCATTTTCAAGTGTCAAATGCTATATTATAGGTTGCACACATATTAGTGAATAATAATTTCACATATATACTTAAAGGGAAGAACTATGTGTAGTTTTTTCTTCCTCATTAAACAATTGGATACATATGCAGTGCTCATGCATGCATTAGGGAGTCTTTGAAATCATATCAAACCATCACTCCACCATTTTTATAAGTTTACTTAGTGTTTAATGTAGAGCTAGGGGTTTGAAGAGAAGGAGACAATATTATATATTTTGTGTAACAATTGAACTCTTGATATCAAATAAGAAGATTATTTTCAAGTAGGTGCAACAACCTATGTAAAAAAAGACACAAATTTTACAAGAATAAATTTATTAGAAGGTAGATTATTACATCTAACATAAGCAATCACATCCTGATGGACTCATCCAAGTAGACTAGATATATAATTTCCTAATTTGAGGGAATCCAAATTCATTTCTAATCATCCCTATCACCTCACATAATCACGTACTAGAACATAATAAGTAATAATATAAATACCCTAGTATTTTTTTCCATAAATAGTAAATTTCAATCATTCAATCATACTCTATTATAATATTCACATTTTTAAGTGATCGTTACATATTATACAATAGGAATAGTTCCATTTTTTTATGCTTGTTTAGGTTCATTAAATCTAAAATAATGTAAAACATATTGGTGAATTTATTCCTTATATTTATTATGAAAAACCATAAGTTTCCCTTAGGCTTTCATCCTTTTTATATGTTTGTCTTAGATTTTCAAATATAATTTATAATTTACCCATACATTGTGGCAATAGATATTTTTTAGCTTGGCCCTAGCCTTCTACACATTTTCACGATTTTATTATATTCCATCTATGAAGGCTATCTCCCATGTTTCTATAATTTTTAAGTTCTAAGTTAAATGGCATTGAAATTAAACATAATCAGATTTGGTTTATTCAAATTAAATGACTAAAATAAGTGAAATGCAAATTCCTTCTTCTTTTTCATTCAATGAGATTATTAATAATGAACATGTATAAGTGAAAGATCACATTGTTAATGGTGAAATATATAATCTATAAAATACTAATAAAAGTAAAAAATGAATACCAAAATATAATCCATCTCAATGACCTTAATGGGGTAGATCCTAAATAGGTTTAATCCTTGCCTACTTTTCAACATTGAGTTTGATAGCAACTTGATAACATGGATAAAGTATTGAAGGTATCCCTAAAATCTAAAAATAAAATAAGGATGAGTTTATCACATATAAGTAAAAACATGACCCATTTGATGATATCCATCCAAGTTTTAAATGAATTGAACCTAAAATAGGTGTTCAAACCATTACTACCACTTCTATTATTCCTATGACTACACCTATGGTAACACATGTGATGTCCACCCAAGATGTGGGGGAGCATAAGGTTTCTATCATATTTTGATACCTATCCATACATATAAAATGTATTTAAATCCTAAGACCACTACTCATTTTACATCATCAACCACACTCATCAACCACACATACTACACAATCCATCATGTAGACTATTATAGATCTACATGCTGAGGTGTTTCCATTAGAACAATGTGCTTCTATATAGATTCATTTAATGCATTCTCATACATTGATTTAAAATTCATTATCCCCAAATATTTCAACCTATCCCTTACCTATAGGCTTTTTATCTGTTAAGATTACATTAAAATGTGGTAAAAGTGATCTAGAGCAAGACCCAAGAGCCTTTAACACATCATGTTTGGACTATTACTCCAATGACAAGTTATTGACTAAATTTTTTATATGAAACCTTAAAGAATATAATTTAAATTTTTTTATGACCTCCCATCCAATAATTTAGTATATTTAATCCTTTGGATGATCATTTTCTAGCATATTTTTAATCAATATTAGTGCGAAATTGTCTTATGTATAAATATTAATACTTAAATAAAGATCCAATGAACCAATTAGTGACTATGTGAACCAATTAGTGACTATGTGATTGAGGACAAGACCATTATTTCTAAGATGATGAATCTTATGGATGAAAACAAAGTTAGAAAAAATATATTCAATCAACATTTTCTTACTTTTCTCCATGAGTTTATTATTTTCAATAGATTCAAATCATTTGATGAACTATGTCATACAATTAGGAATGAATAAGTTAATATCATATATTTGAATATAAAAAATATGTGACCAATGCTATAATTAATTCAACTATTAATTTTCAAAGTAATCCAAGTTACATGGATAAAACAAATGATACTATGAAAGAGGTAAAATTAATAGTAATGAAGTATCACAGACTACTAATCAACATATATTATCAACTCCACCATGGAGAAAATTTTCAAAACTACCTAAACCTCCTCATAAACTATTTACAAAGTTACTTGAGTGAATAATTAAATATCTTCCCCTTCCAAAATAGGTTGATATGAATAAGCCTCCATCTAAGGGGCATGAGAGTAATGCATATTGTGATTATCATCAATTTCATATACATTCTATGAATACATGTTTATTGATAAGACATAATATTTAAGATATCATTAATGATAAATTTATATATCTTAACACACCTAAAAATGATTAAGGACCACAACATAATGGGAATACAAAAATAAAAATATTTTCTAATCCCTTTCCCAATAATACATCAATAAAAACTAAAGATAATTTTGAGATGCATGTGACTGACAATGCAAATCTTCCTCAAATGACATATGAGAATCCATTGGATGGTGTTATTGGTACACTTATAATCATGAATATATAATTATCTTAGATTAAATTTCATGATGACGATATTTTTGGATGATGATTATAGTTACACATCATTATTTTTACATGCCTACATCAATTTGTATCCTATACATAGTGTCATGGTATAAAATGGTTCAAGTGAAAAATTTTGCACTATGATACTTACTAATCTTGATGATACATATGAAAATTTATATAATGAAACCAAGATAGTTAAATTATTATTGGGAAAGAGACAAAAACATTTGAGTATAGTGTTACCACTTAAGGTAGGTCTTGTTACAGTTTCTAATTTATTCTTAGTATTTTTGAGTACATGGGAATTTGGAATGTTTCTATTAGAAAAACATAGATTGATTTTGTATTAGGGAAAATATATTGTATCACTAAATCAATGATAATAAAAATAAATCATGTGAACTTTAACATAGGCACCATATACATAATGTATTTAGATAATAAAAAGAGATTAACCAATAAAATACCTATATTAGCTAAATGAAATAATAAATTTATACGTAAAACCAATAATTTTTACACTAAAATAAGATCTCATAAGAAACTACATTTCCACTAGCTATGGATAAATTTCTCTACACTCTATTCCAAACAAGGATACATGTAAATTATTTATATAGTAAAATAGCAAGCCAAGTTGGATATTATTATTGACTAATTAAAGGTAGGATCATTCCCAATGTTATACACAATCCTTATACACATGTGAGGATAACTAAAACATTAAATATGTATTTAAAAATGTTGTGAACATATAAAATTTCATCTTGGTAACAAAACTAACTAAGGTGGACCTCAAAATAAATTTAAACATGACACACATGATCACTCCTTAAAATTCAGCTTAGGTGATGGAATAAAAGATAATATTTATTAATCTCATAAGTAAGGGTTTCAAAATCTAAGCCTTATGAGGTACCCATGTACAATAAAAGAATAAAAATAACAATGATGATGTTGTAGATGAATGTTGAATCTAATGAAGTATACAAATGAATGAATAAAAATAGGATTCCATGAATAAAGATTTGTGAACAAGTGTGTGTGTGTGTGTGTGTGTGTGTGTGTGTGTGTGTGTGTGTGTGTGTGTGTGTGTGTGTGTGTGTGTGTGTGTGTGTGTGTGTGTGTGTGTGTGTGTTATGTATGAATAGGCTAGGATGATGTACAACTATCTTCTTTCTCTTAATAGAATATGAATTGAATAAGGTCAATCAATAGATCATATGTATACTTGGATAAGCGCTTAAAATACCTATAACATCCATTGACCTAGAAGAGGGTAATATACATTCAAATGTCAAGAGTAAAGGGTTATAAAGCTTAATCCTATGACATGGGGTATATCTCTCACTAAGACTCAATGATGGGTAAATGATCATAGTAATTATTGTAAGTGTGTAAGTAAAGTAATGGGCAAGTGATTATAAATAAGGTAAGGTGAAATGGTCAATGAAATAGAGGTTTATTCAACATAGAGTGATAAATGAAAATCCTATGCAATCATATATTTATACCAACTGATTCAATATAAGGAATATCCTTTGCAAGGATACATAAATACATTCAAAAATTAATAAATAATATCTAATCTACTAAATAAGTAAAGGAAACAGTGTAGGGATATAAATACTTACCTTTGGGTTGACCCGTCAATGATTCAATTTCACCATTTAGCTCAAGTGGCACTTTTCAAGAGATGTTGTAGGTTAAAAACCTCAAATGGTAAGATGAAAATCTAAATATCCTTAGTTAAGAACTCTAAATACATCTCCTATTCAGCTTCAATGACATAATAAGAAAAGACCTAAAAAATAAGGTTAAGATTATATTATTTTAGAATGAAATATGACCTGTATATATACATCTCCAATACCCAAAACTAACCCTAAACTCTAACCTAATGATATTTTCCAAGATGATACAGTCTAATTAGATATTAGATGAATCAAAATTGTATCAATCTAGCTAATATAATTGGGAAGATAGGTATAGATGTAGAACTATATTAGTTGGTCTGATACAATACAAGGAAAGATAAGTAGGAAATAAATTATATCAACCTAGTTGATACAATAATAATTATATGGTATAGAACAAATCGTATTGGCCTAGCTGATATAGTAGAAATACAAGATAGATACAAATCTAGACAAAAATGAGAAAGGAAAGAAACCTAGAGGTGATAAAACATACTCTGTGTGTGTGTGTGTGTGTGTGTGTGTGTGTGTGTGTGAGTGTGTGTGTGTGTGTGTGTGTGTGTGTGTGTGTGTGTGTGTGTGTGTGTGTGTGTGTGTGTGTGTGTGTGTGTGTGTGTGTGTGTGTGTGTGTGTGTGTGTGTGTGTGTGTGTGTGTGTGTGTGTGTGTGTGTGTCTGTGTGTTTGTTTGTATAAACACACACACACACACACACACACACACACATTTAAGTATAAACAACTATATTTTCATTTCTTATGCTTAAAATTATAAGTTGTAAGTAAAATTTTAAAATGTTGAAGAGTGGTATTGAACCTCTAGGTGTTATAATTCGCATGATAGGTTTTGGAGGGTCTACTAAATTTTAGACTTAGTTATATTTCAAGGTTTTAGGATTTTAGGGAGACACCATAAGAGGTATGAAGTATGTATGAATGAACACATCTCTCAAAAAATTGTTTCAATCTGATCCCACCCCATTATCAGTACACTCCTTAGGACATGCACTCAAGGAGATTGATGTGTCTAAAAACCCCACTTGAATCTCATCATGTGTCAAAATATTTTGGCAAGGTATGGTGGTTTGCAATAGCTACATAGGAAATACAAAAGAGCATAACTGAAAATAAATATTGAAATAATTTGTGATAAATGAATGACTCAAAATAACATATACATACTTTTACTTACATTTATTCATAAATTATTCATGAAAATACTATAGTATTGATTATGTTGGGTGTAAAAACTACATTTGAAAAACCCTATATATATAAGGCTGAAATAGACAAAAGAAATGCACAAATAAACAAGATAGCCAATAAATAGATGTAAATTAAAAACTCTCAAAATAAGTTTGTAAAACTTAAAAATTAGCATTCCAAGATCAATAAGGCTAAAATTGAACCAAAATATCCAAGGTTGAAGATAATAAAATGATTTTAAAAACATCTGATGTAAGATAGATTGAAACCCAAATCAAACAAAGGAGATAAAAATGATTGCAAAATATCTTAAGTAAGATAGTTTAAAACTAAAATAAAACAAAGGGGAGTTTTAAATAATTTAAAATTACTATAAAACATCCATCATAAGATAAGTGAAAACTTAAATCAAACAAGGATGTGCGATAAAGAAAAGAAAAGACTCTAATGAGTAAGAACTCAAAATCAATGCTTATGCTATATAAATTTATTTAAAAAAATGACCATATGGAGACATAAATATGGTTATGGATATGGTATATTATCAAACCCAAAAGTATAGGTAATTATATATGCTTATAATAATAATAGAGAGAGTGCACATAGGAAGTATATTATGTTGAAGTTTACAGGAGTTAGGATGAACATGTGCATGAGAAGGGTCATCAAAAGTTTTGATTGTGGGATCAAATAAGCACATGAAAATGAAGAGGAACATGTAGGCAAAAGTATCTAGGAGAAAAACTACATTTACCAAGTCATAGAGTATCATAAAATGTGAATAGTGATATTTAGGAAGATAATTATAGAAAACGTAGGGTGCAAAATGTATAATTATAGAAAACGTAGGGTGCAAAATGTAGAGATTGTGACCAAATCAACAAGAGAGAATCAGCTTAAAGAGTAATGATGAAAATATTTACATAAATATATTTCATGATGGTGAAGATCTATCATTATTTATAGGTCAACACTAACTAATTTTTAATAATGGATTATAATTATACTTAAATAGTTACACCATTCATGGACACTAACTTATTGTTTGTAACTATAAAATGGTGGTATGAGTATGTATAAACAAACCCTTTGTTAGACATGAAAGGTTGTTGTCGTGATCATTTTTGTTGATAGAATAGTATTTAAAATAATTTCATGTTGAGATTTATATTTTAATTTTACTTTGATGATACATGGTTATGTTAATGGATATGTTTATATGTGTATCCTACTATTTATTTATCTTACACCAAATTCTTAATCATTTTACATGTAAGTACTTATATGTTTAATTATTTATTGTGTATTCAAGTAAAAATATCTATTACATTTTATTTTAACTAGTATTAAATACCTATGGTTCACACCATTATCAACTAGCCTGACATAGGCCTAGTGATCTCTTTTATCACCTCAAGTGAACACGTAATGCTTACCTTACATGATATGTTGGTGAATCTAAGATTAATGTTTGGGGTTTGCATGCATGTGGTGTAGAAAGAGGGTGTGTGAGTATGATATATTGTAACAAAATAAACACTCTAGAATTTTTTTATTTCTATGACTCCATCAAATTATGTTATTCCTATGGTGAGTGAACATGATCTATACAATCTCCATGGAGAATATTGAATGGTGGTTTGATTAGAAAATGATAAATTTGCACTAAATCGTCCAAGGTGTGGTACTCATAATAAAATTAAATGGGTGGATGCCAAATTGTGTGATCTAATCTAAAAAAAATTCTTTTATGAAATACCCACACATTTTTATGCATGGTTAGTAATGTATGTTATGAACTGACCAAAAAAATTGGACATTATCATCCATGTATTAAGGATCACTTGAACAAGCTAAATAAATTATATGTGGTCTATAAAAGGGTTCTGGATATCTAATGGACTAACACATTAAATATATACATGTTTAAAATTTTAATGTCTACCTATTATTGTTTTGATGAGGCTAAGTAACAATTATTATATGATCCCAAGGGTGCATTTTTAAGTTGATACTATTGGAAATAAATAATGTTTGTATATTATGGAATAAAGTGTCTAACTATGGAGAGATAAATCCCCATGTGTATCAATTATGTGGATGATGGGAGGTGAAGAGGACCATGGTTGAATGAAATAAGTGAATTAAGCTTCAAATATGGATGAATTATAATAATTTAAGCTCAAAAGGTGTAAGTACAATGAGGCTCAGTAGAAGGTGATCATAGAAAAAGACCTTAGATAGAGGGGAGATTGTAACTTGGAAGATAATTTGATGACCTGCAAGGAATGAGGATGGAATGAGGATGACTCTCATGTTAAGGAGGTGTGTTCCTTAAGAAAATAAGTAATAATAATTTATGAGAAAGAACAAATGTCATTGAAACCAATTGAACCCTATTAACGAATGGAATGTATCTAGGGCCATACCATTGAAGAAATGATTGATTCACATCCTCCCAAAGTGCATGCTCATGTGTTACATTTACAAGTGGATAAAGGTAGTAAATATATATTTAGTGGGATGGGAATAAAATAAATTTTGAGGAAATAAGTGGAAAATAGTGTTTTATTGAAATTAATTCCCTACAAACCATTGAGGGTAGAAACACCTTAACCAACATTAATATAAAAGAGACCAATAATATATGAGATGCCAGTGATTATGGGTGGCCTATAATTTCAAATTAGTGATAACTCAAAAGGTGGTACAATAGGATATAACATAGTTACAATAACATAACAAGCTCTATAGCCTTAGACATAAGGAATAACCAAATTGTAGAATGATACAACTACACCAATGATGATAAATATGGGTAGTAAAGGAGGTAATACTAGAGGAAGTTAAGACTTAAATGTGTAAACCCTTGGAAAAGCATAAGCTAATTAAGAAACTTATCATATACTAGTACCATAAATATTCTATGAGATGTTTTTATAAATGTTGGAGTACCATGACATAAAATTTTCATTTATCATGTACATAGTGTGAGTTGATATGGCACACAAAAGACATCACTATTTTATAGCACAAGGTGAATAAATTTGAAAAAACATTATTCTATTATGCACATAAATGGTACTATAAACTTGAGCCAAATCAAGCTATTTTTGACTATGATCTTTTGAAGACACATTTCTCTTAGGAGTTTGACATCCTAGATTTTGAGTAGTAAATCATGGTTATGTTAAATAAAATTAGAAATGAATTAATTAAGAGCATGTTTTCTTATGATGAAAGGTTTAAGACTTTTATTTATAAACTATTAGTTTTAATACACCCTACAAAGCGTGCTTAGTGGTTTTTGGGGTGACTAATAGTTCCTCTTCAATATGACCTATCAATAAAGACATTTATTTCCCAAAGAAACATTAGAAGTAGCCTTGAATGCAAAAGATGATGGAAGAATGAATACCAAATTAAATAATTTTCATGAACTACATATCACATCAATGGATTCCCATCTTTAAAATCTAACAACTATTAGTGACCACAACATAATAGTGGGTTATGATGTACAAATTGTGAGGTTTAATGGCATAATAATAACAGCCATCCCAATTAGAATGTGATGGACCAAAAACTCCCCTAAAAAATTTTCCATAAATATAATTATGTCCATAATTATCAACTTATTTAGCATTTAACCCAATCTAAAGTATCATTGTATTATAAAATATGTGATGCCTTGACACATAATATAGAAGACTATCGAATTATTGATGAAATTTATGAGTCACATGAGAATAACATGGCTAAAGCTAATATGAGATATTATAATCAAGGAAATAAGGTTTATGGATAATTAAATATATATATAGGTTATGGTGGATGAGTTGGAGGTGAATTACCTCCATGTTAATGCTAAAAATATGGATCTCCAAACCATTATCAGATACATTTTCCTCATTATCCTTCTTCTAGGTTCTATCTAGGTGAACATGTAGTAGAGGAATGCCCATAATTATACACCAAAATCATGTATAAGGATAAGGATTAAAAGGTAACTTGTATTATTAGATTTACATGAAATAATTAGCAATGATATCCCAAAGTTAGTTTTAAAAAGTGAAGGTTTGAAGTTACAAATAACAATGTGCAACCAAACTAATACATAGCCACTTGTAGTCCAAAGGTGAAGAATATAGATTGGTTTTGAGGAATTAAGGACATAATAAAAAGGATTAATGTATTATTACGCCTATGGAATAACAACTTAAAGGTTTATGCCAAAATGAGACAATATAAAAAGTGATGGCAATAATCCAAAACTTACAAGGATAACTTTAACTCGTGCAAGACCTAGAAGCCAAAGTCAAGGTAGACCTTCAAAAAAGGTACAAGATAATAATAATAAGGATGATATCACAAATATTTTTGATATTTTTAATTCTAAGGGAATGATCCCTCTATTAAAAAATTATTTGTTATAATATGTAAAGAAAATAATATTTATAGTACCCACACCCCATCTATCTCAAAATTGAGAAGTAAAAAATGTGTAAAACATAGGGTATCAGAAAGAATTGTTAATAGATGAAAATATTAATGTATTTTAAATATATGAAATTATAATTATTATCATGGGTGTAAACATTCTCACCTAGGATGCATGGTGCAATATTTGAGTTCTAGTTCTTCACCCTTCCCCACATGTCTTGTTAATGGAAAATAAGACTCACTCGTAACCTATGAGTATATTGAGGAATGTCATTTTATATATTTTAGATGAAATTTCCACACATATTTTTATTTCTTAGGTCTTACATAATATTAAAATTACCTTTCTCTCTTATGTATGCCATGGTGTTACACAACTAATGTAGATATGTGCTTCAAGAAGCTCTATATCATTTTTGAAAATGGGAAGGAGGTCATGTTCATTAATTTGGATAATGAACAAGGGAATAATTATGGGAGAGTTTGAACATATAGGATTAATTTAATTATATCTATAACATTATTGTGTGAGGCATGGGAACATTGGATTCCAATCAGGAAGGCATCCTTCATGGGAACAATGCATAGTTAATGTATGACACTAAAAGTTTCACTTATGACCAATGGGTGTAATAATAATATAAGGTTATTATAAGATAGTTTCAAGTGTTTGTATCATATCCCAAACATCAGCTTATGTCGTATTATATGTTCTAGACCCATAGGACATCATCTAGATAAAACAATAATGCTTATGTCTCATGCACTTGTTCAAAAGTAAATAATGTGTTTGGTTTAAGTTGAGGAAAGATGGAAGCTTTACCTTGGTATAATGTTTATGAAGAAAAATATTTGTTTTGGAATGATGTATATGCTATTATTCCAAAGGAAGCTGACCATGAAGGCATTGGTCTATCTACTTAAAATTATTAGTGTACATTGGTGGACCACTCACCATCAAAACCTATCCAACTAGATAGAAATCAAAGACATAATGTGTAATAGGTTTTGGTGAAATTATGATAATTATGGTATAAATATTTATTATGGTTGCTTAGACCTGTGGAGATATATCTATAGGTGTGAGGAAGCATCTCTAGAAATCATAAATCTTATTGAGAGGCTTTGGTTTCATACTTATTACTAGACTTTGAAGATCTAGGTCTACACATAGTTTATTGTACATGAGACACATTAGGAGATCAATAACTAGATAACTCTAAAACATAGTTTCATGTACAACTTTTCTTTTTATACATTTAGTTTGTAACTCATCTAGGTCTTGAAATACATTTTTCATGCTATCTTGAAATATGATGTTATCATGGATGGAAGGGTGAATATTTTTTATAGCAAAAGCTATTCTATACTTTCCCAAATTAATCAAAGAGTGTAGTGTTAATATTTATTCAAGTGAAGAGGATGAAGCAATATCAATGAGATAAAATTGGTAGTAAAATTTTGGGAAATAAAAAGTTATGTGTCAAATGGATAAAGTGCCTAATGAGGATGATCCAAACCATTTTAGAGTTGAGAGATTAAATGGTCATCACAATGGCACCAACATGCTAAAAGATAAGTAGAGCATGTACCAAGAACCCTTGAAGACCAAAAATACTAACATCGACACATAGGAAATGATAAATATTGTAACCATTAGGAACTACTTGTCTAATTAGGAACTAGTATGCATTTTGTAATTACTTAATAAATTCTAGGACCTCTTTCCACTAATATAATAACCAATGAAGGTTATAAATCAATCCTTATGTAAAATGAGAATAAGTTTTGTGGAAGGTGAAAATCCTATCAAGAACAGGCCATACAAAATAAGCCCTAACTTGCATGCTAAATGAAAAGAGGAAATTAATGACATGCTTTCGACAATAATTATTTATCTTATCAAGGAATTAGAGTGGGTAACCCGATGGTCATTAGTATTAATAAATATGGGTTCATTCATATTTATGTAAAATTTCTACTAATGAATGTGGCATGTGTAAAATACCCATTTCCCACCCTATTTACTAAAGATTTACTCAATGAGGTAGCTAATTATGAATTTTACACTTTCACTAATGGATTTTCTTGATAGAACTAGGTTTAAATTCAAGAGGAATATTATCACAATAATACCTTTAATATTAAGTGGGATATTTCACTTAAATTTTCATGCCATTTGTTTTGAATAATGCACCTACCATCTTCCCATGCACTATTGTCACCATGTTCAAAGACTTTGTAGATTATTTTTTACAAGTATGCCTAGATGAATGCACAATTTATGGTCTCATTAAATACCATCATGATTATATATTCCTCATGTTTGAATACTATCAAAAACTCCAAATTTCCCTAAACCTAAAGAAATATGTGTTTAAAACACATTATGGTAATTTTTTAGGGCATGTAGTTTGCAAGGATGGTTTATTAATGGACCTTATAAAGGTAGATATCATCCTTAAACTTGACCCAACTCATACTCATCAATAAATTCACATGTTAATTAGACACATAGTATACTATATAAATTCTATCTTAAACTATGCTAAGATCATTATGCTATTGGAAGAGAAATTATGCTAGGATGGGCCATTTAGATCGGATGAGGTGCAAGATGAAACATTTGAAATATTTAAAAAGAATTTGGAAAGTGCACTAATCCTAAAATTTCATTAGTGTATATCTCTTTTCCACATCTATGTAGATGATTCTAGTAGTGAAATTAGTGTTATCCTTGCTCAACTAGGGGAAGAAAAAATTGATCACCCCATTCATTTCGCCAACTATAAACTTACCTTGTTAGAATATAAATGCACTACAATGGAGTAAAAAACCTTGAAAATGGTATTTACACTTAATTTTATTTATAAATATTTTTTGGATACACCCTTTAGCTTTTTCATAGATCATAAATCACTTAAGTATCTCATCAACAAACCAGTTCTCCATGGTTATATTCATAGATGGTTTTTTTTATTTCAAGATTTTTATTTTTCAATTTTTGTCAAGGTGAGAAGATAAAACTCAAGAAAAAATGATTTATTGTGATAACTAATGGATAATATGTATGAAACATTGAATATGGTTTTACCAATATGCAATGATATAATATTCAATGTGTTCTAAATTATCTTGAAGACATTACTATTTTTATAACATCAAACATTGCTCCTCTCCATCTATCAACTAAGTATAAGAATCAACTAGTTATGTGCACCACCCCATACCAACTTATTTAAGGGAATATATTAAAAAATAGGGTGTGATGAGGTTGTAAAAAAATTGTGACCTTAAAAATGATCACCAAATCATATTTAATGATGGATACAAGGGAATTATCATTGCTCATTTTGTTGGAGAAGCCATCATGTGAAAGATTATTATTTTTGGGCTTATGGTGTAAAACATTGTTTTAAGATGCAAAATTTTATGAATGTAAGTGTAAACTAACTTGAATGACTATAAATACAAACCATTGAGATGATATCCCTATGATTCCTATCTTAGCACAAGATCCCTTTGAGAAATGGGTTATTGAATTGTAGGAATGATTTCTCCTATTATAAATAAAACTAATATGTATTATATGACTACTACAACCGATAATTTCACTAGCTGGTTTGAATCAATGCCAACCAAGAATCATATGACACAAACCACACCACACTTCTTATGTGAGAATTTTATTAGTCAATATGGTTTCCCTATAATTATGCCATATAATTATAACCAATGACTGAGGGACATACTTCATTAATGATACTATGCACATCTTATTATCTAAATTCATGAATTCCCACTACAAGATAACCCTATACCATTGCCAAGTGAATGGGAATACATAATACTTTAACAAAGTACTAGGAAATATGCTAAAAAATATTTTTGATGCTGGGTTCAAAGACTGGGATGATCATATTTTAGTCATCTTATGGTATTATAGAACAACACACAAGTGAATAAATAAATCTTCACTCTTTCAATTGATGTTTTGTACTGAGGTAGTACTACCCATGGAGTTTCAAGTTTATAATTTTGAATCCCATGGGTAAGATGGTTATATGATCATGAGTCGCTAGATGCGATCCTAGAGGAGCTAATGTAAATGGATGATAAGTGTTCCTTTTCTTATTGTATCCAA
Source organism: Torreya grandis (assembly GCA_037957365.1). Lineage (NCBI taxonomy): Eukaryota > Viridiplantae > Streptophyta > Pinopsida > Cupressales > Taxaceae > Torreya > Torreya grandis. Next base: position 15,609 of record JARHVA010010567.1, read on the forward strand.
CTAATGTTAAGGAAAGACATAAAGTTTGATATGAAAAACACATAAAGAACAAAGTGTTGTAAAAATGTGACCTTATTATGTTGTATGATTCTAAGAACTTGAAAACCCTTGAAAAGATTCAAGTTAGGTGGTTAGGCCCATATGTGATACATGATATTCTAGAGATTGGTGCATGAAAGAGGTACACTTTAGATAGTGAATTAAATAATGGAAATTTCCATGGTAGTCAAATTAATCCCTGCCATTCTTAGAATGTAATAGGATAATAGTTAATAAGGAATACACCAACTAGGTGGTCTAAATTTATTTTTTTTATAGTGGGTTTTGTTATATAAAGTAGTAGTAAGTTATTTTAGTATATAGAAATAAGAATATCATTTTCTCACACTAGTAGGATAGGTGAAAAAGTAAATTTTATGTAAGGAAATGACATGAATTTCCTTTGTGATAAGTTGTAAGGTTTAGAAACTACTTTTTATAATCATCAATATATCATACCATGTGTTGTTATCTCAACTGTTGAAATTTGTATTTTACTCATCCATGTGTTTTAATTATTACCTTAAGGGGTTATTATTTAGATGAAAAATTCCTTTCTCTAATAGTTCTTATACAAAAAAAATTCTTCACACTAGAGGACTAGGCACAGGATTTAGTGTTGGGTAAGGGGTGAAAAGTAATGAAAAATAAAAATTAAATTTAGATAAGTATGACATGTGGTGTGAATATTGATAAAGATAGGCATAAATTTGATATTTACTTGATATGAATAAAATTTAAGGTAAGGAAGTGTGTAACAAGATTAGAAGCCTAGTATCAAGGAATGTAGAATGGAAAAGTGTACATGGTAAAGATCTTTCCAAAAATGGTAACTACATATAATGACATCAATCCTAAAAATTTAAATATAAATGTGAGTAGGAATAATAAATAGAAAATAATTATATTATGTTTAATCAAGAAAAAATCATAATAGATGCATGTGCAAGGAGAGGCACTTGAAGTTTTGACTTTGGGATCAGCTAAGCACGTGTAGATGGAAAAAAACACATGGTATGATGTATTTAATAGGTAAACTACATTAAATAATTCATCATTAACATATAATGTGGATCACAAGAATCAATAATAAAGTTGAACAAGCCACAAGGTGCAAAAATAAAAAATCGTGACCAAAATAACAAGATCAAATTAACTAGAATAGTAATGATAAACTAGTGGTGTAAATATAGTGTGTGATGGAAAATATATATCATGTGTATATATCAACATCAATTACTTATTTATTGATAATTTATTATAACTATAATTAAATAGTTTCACCATGAATGGGCACTAATTTATTATTATTAATTATAAAAGGGTAGTATGGGTGTTACACCCTTAACATTTAGTGCATCTGAGGATATGTGTGGCTAACTTGTGTCTTACATACCTTTCATATTATCTTATTGAATTTATCTATGTTTTTAGTAAGGTAAATTTATGGAATAACAATGGCTAAGTAGAGTATATATAGGAGATAGTGGTTAGTCTTTGATCATTATATTACAAGTTTTGATCTTATTTAATTATTATGTATGTTTCCCCCTTAAAGTAGCTCAATCATATTTATCAAATATTATGCTCTTTCATCAATTATTATTGTGTATTTGTTTAATCTATTATTAATTATATGATATATTATTCCATTATTGTCAACATCTAATTCATTTCATTACAAGTGGTATTAGAGTGTATATTTGTGCAAGTTTACTGATATTATTATTTTTGGATCTAGTGTTGAGATTATCCTAAGATTTGAAGGATTGAAAACAAATAAAATATGATCTAGGAAGAATTTAATTTTTTCATCACTGCAGTATTATTCAAAATCTTATTTTAAAAAAAATTATGTAAATTATTTGTTTCACCTTTAAGAAAATTAACAGTCATTAGATTTATCTCGATGAGATGATTGTAATGGTATTATCTATTGGTATAATGCTTTTGGTGAAAAAACCTCCATCATAGGGTTTTTACATGGTTGGTCCTAAATCTCATAGCCTTAGAAAAGTGAAAAATACTCCAAAGACTCCTCATAAGGATGACATGGAGTCTAGAATTTCAAATCCTTTAGTTTCTAAGGTAGTTCACCAACTTTAGTTAAATATCCAAAGCATGGTGAGGAAAGATGATCTTGATGTGGTAAAAATGGACATGGATGTATGAAGAATAAGTTGGAAAATTTTAGTGGGATGTTGACCAATATTTTAGCTTAGCTTTCACAAAACAATCATCCTCCACTCCATTTAGGTTATCCCAATCTAAACAATCACAAATATAATTCTGTTTTAAGTCCCATGCTACTAAAAGTGTAAGTTCGTAAGATTGATGGTAAGGATCGACTCACTTGGATCAATCAAATAAAAAAATTGATTTATATCAGACCCCATGTGTGTAAAATTTGATCATGCCATCTTTGTATCTAGAACCTAAACAATTCATTTGGTATAGGTTGTTTTGTTCTAAAAATAAAATAAGGGTGCTCATGTTACTTGGTTAATGCTTATTAAGGAGTTGAAGATGCACTATTACAATAATGTCTAAGAAAACTTCTTTAGTAAATTATTAATGTTATGATAAATAAGTATCATTAAGTATTATATTTAATAATTTTAAAATCTATTCTTACTTGTGTATGACATTAGTGAGGAACACATGACTAACCTATTATTGGGGAGCTCAAGGATAACATCCAACTTGAGGCTCATATTTTTAATCTAGATTCCATTTATGAAATCATGCAATATATGCATCAGGCATATAAAAATATTTGGTCAAATGAAGCCTTTCACTCATGGAAATTAATGAAATTTCACAACACCATAATTTCCTTAATCTACCATATTGAAACCTCACCAGAATGAAGATAAGCTTGCCAAAGGGGTGTGTTTGGGATGTGAAAAAAAATGTAGAAAAGGACATACAATGTGCATAAAATAATTTTCTCTATGTTGAAGGCACTAATAAATATGAAAAATAGTATGAGGCCTTATAGGAGGGTATGGAAGTTCTAGAATAATAAACTAAGTATTCTCACACTACTATCTCCTATCATACATTTTTAAGTATTAGTACTCCTCAAACTCTTAAGGTGGTGGGTTCCTTTAAGAAATAGAAGGTGAAAGTGTATTTTCACTCAATAAGTATACATGACTTCATCAATAGTCAATTGGTTGCTCATTTGAACTTTTTCTATCCATTTCTAGAGTTTCAAGTCATGATTATAGATGGTGACATAGTCAATAGTTAAGAAAATTCCATGGTATTAATATTTTTATGGGGGTACTACATTCTTAATTATCATATGTTTTTTATTCCCATGGGTGGGGATGAGATCATTTTTGGAGTAAAATAGCTCACAAATTTGGGCACAATCAAGAAGAATTTTTAAGAACTGGTCATTTTATTTCATTCTAAATGTATGACATTTGAACTACAAGGATTATAGGCAAAATCTCCCCAATTAGTTAGTTTACACCAAATGACAAATATTCTTAAAAATGCAGCTGAATAATTTGTAGCATGATTTTTTTAATATAATTTCAACTAGAAAACGTGTCTACACCTCCTAATTTATAGATTATTCTTGATGGCCACCCAATTATTTTTGGTTTAATTCCAATAGGACTACCACCAATCAAAGAACATGGTCATGTCATAAAAAAAATCTAGTTAGTACACCACCAAACATTAGACCATATAGGTATCCATATGCACATAAGAATTAAATTTAAAATATGGTACAAGAGATGTTGAAGGTAGGTATTATCTAACATAACCAAAGTTAATATTCATCTGTAGTGGTCATGGTGCATAAGAATGATGACCCTTGGAGGATGTGCCTCAACTATAAATAGCTCAACAAGTACACCATCAATGATAATTTTCCTATTCTAGTAATTTATGATTTTTTCTATGAATTAAATGGTGTTTTTTATTTTAATAAATTATATCTTCATTTTAGATATCATCAAATTTGAACCAAATATGAGGATATCCCTAAAACTTTTTTTAGAACTCATGAAATCCATTATGAGTTTATGGTCATGCATTTTTGACACAAAAATGCACCATCTACATTTTAGATTTTGATGAATACTATTTTGAGGCCTCTTTTAAATAATTTGTTCTTCATATTTTTTTATGGCATATTAATATACGTCAAAACTTGGGAAGAACATTTCAAGCATGTAAAACAAGTACTATTAGTTCTAAAACAACATCATATATATGTCAAAACTTAAAAATGTGCTTTTGGGTCCACAAGGTGGATTACTTAGGTCATATTATTTCACATTAAGGATTAAAATTCGACCCTAAGAAGATCAAAATTATTATGGAGTAGCAAGTGCCAAAGACCCTTGATAACCTTCATGTATTTTTGGGGATAACATATTACTACCATAAATTTGTAATAAATGATGATATCATATCAAATACACCCAAAACCTTATTAAAAAATGATTCCTTACACTATAATGAACAACTAACAATAATTTGATAAGTTGACATAGGCTATGTACATCACAAAAATTTTGGTGACCCCTAATTTTTCTAAAACTTTTATTGTTAAATGTGATGCATCAAGATACAACATGGGGGTAGTACTCATGTAAGAAGGGAGACCCATTGAATATGAAAGTCATAAAATAAAGGTAAAAAATTATCAAGCCAATCTATGAGATGGAGATGATGCCTATTCTTCATGCAATCAAGAAATGGAGACATAATTTGATGGGTAGACACTTTCAAGTAAAGACCAATCATGATAGTCTAATTTTTTTTTAGAAAAAAAATTGTCATCAAAAGAACAAAAAATGTGTGACTAAAATGTTTACATATGACTTTGAAATAATATAATAAATGGAAATATAATGTAGTAGTAGATGCACTCTCTAGAAGGGATGAATTAGTTGAGGCATTGTGATGATTATTTAGTAGGCAGATTGGTTAGAAGAGGCAAGATTTGAATGGGAGAATGACATGGATACATAGGTTATATTTCATAATATTCATCATGGTTATAGTGTTTATAAAAATAATTATTGGAAAGGGAACACGTTATGGTATAAATATAGATGATACCTATTTAAGGATTTTGTACTCAAACATAATATCATTGAAGAGATTCATATATCTTCAATGAGGAAGCACTCAGGATTTTCGAAGGCATGTCATAAAATTAAGAAAAATTAATTTTTGGAGGGACTCAAGGGGGATATACATAAATTTTTGGAATAATTCATGATTTTTCAATATAAAAGAGGTCAAACAATTAAGATACTAGGTATTTTGTAGCATTTATCCATCCCTAGCTAGAGGTGGGAGGAGGTCTCTATAAATTTCATTATGTGGTTATTGAGGTCTCAAGGTTAAAATGTCATCATATTATTTGTGTGTAGGCCCTTAAAATGTGATCATTTTTTGCCTTATAAAATCCATGTGTATTCAATACTTGTTGCTTTTCTCAATATAGTTCAAAAGTTGCATCGTACTCTTAAAATCATTCTATGTTATTGTGATCCTATCATCACCAATAAATTTTGGAATGATTTATTTTCATGTTTGGGTACTCAATTAGATCTTATATCATCACATAATCCTCAATATGATGGGAAAATAGATGTGGTCAACAAATTTCTAGAAGGTTATCTTCATTGTTTTGCATTAGATAAACAAAAACATTGGGTTCATTGGCTACCACTAGCAAAATGGTGGTACAACAGTTCCTTCCATACCTCTTCCAAAAATGTTTCCTTTTGTGTAAATTTATGGATATCATCCTCCATTAATAAATTCATATTTAAAGGTTAAACTCAAGGTTTGAGCTATTAAGTAACTATTTTCTCCAAATCTTTAACCCTAGAATGGGGCTATTCAATCCTCCTCCAAATTTAGGCAATGTTGGGACATTTCCAGGCCTATGGGTGTGCTTATAAGTGGAAATGAACCTATAGGTTGAAAGGGCTAGATCCATGTATTATATTTTGTGTAGTAAGACTATTGAACCAATTTGTATGAATAAAAAGAGTCAAAAGTTTGCAAAAATCAAAAGCCTATTATAAGATGGTGATACACCAAGAATTAGTATCCACATGTATGCCTCATACTTATGCATAATATAGTAGAATATAGGATATAACTCAATATATATAATATTCCAACATAAGTATTTCAATGTAGATACAAATAAATGAGATCACATAAGGTAAATAACTAGAAAATATAACCTGTATAGTCCAGCAAAAAGGTTACACATGTGCAAAATCTCAAACAACTAGAATGCACTCTCCATGACCTATTGGATTGAGTCTTTGCTCAAAAACATGAAGGATAGAGAATATAAGGATAAAACATCACTTGATGTCACTCTATGTCTCTTTAATGCCTAGGCAAATGTCTAGAATTTAGAAAGAAAATAGACTTATGATTCATTGATCAAAGGGAAGAAAATGGGAAAACATTCCAGCAAGGCTTCACAAAAGGGGGAGAGAAGAGAGATCTCTTGGGTGCCAAAATAGAAGCCTCCAAAATGGTTTGTAGTCACCATCCTTGTGAAATTGATTCCAATTATTCTCTCATTCAGTTGGAGTTTTTCCTTCTCTCTGATTTGCCCTCTTGAAATGACCAAGATTGATGCAAAATCAATAGTGAGATGACCTTCCATAAGACATGGTTCAAATCACTAAAAAATCAATGGCTTCTTCCTGAGAGCTCCCTTATTTTGCACTACAGACCCATTTGGGTTTTCCAAGTGACTTTACTTCCACTTGCTTCTTCAGGTTCGTTGATTGTTTCTACTTGTAAAAGTTAAAATCAAAGCTCTTTGGGAAACTCGTAAAGCATTGTCTCCAAATTTTCAGGCTTATTGATTGATTTTACTTATAAAATTTATAATCAAAGCTCTTTGGGAAACCTAATTTTCACTATCCTTGCTTAAGACCCTATTGGGTTCTTTGAATGGCTTTACTTCCACTTGCTTCTTTGGTTTCTTTAATTTCTTATACTTGCAAAAGTTACAAGCAAAGCTATTTGGGAAACCCACAAAGAATTATCTCCACCTTTTTAAGCTTCTCTATTGATTTTACTTGTAAAATTTATAAGCAAAGATCTTTGGGAAACCCAATTTGAACTATTCTTGCTTAAGACCTTGTCAGGTTCTTTGAATGGCTTTACTTCCTACTTGAAGACTTTAGGCATAAAATTTGACATCCTATGGAATGTCATCTTTGAATCTCAATGGCTAGTTAGACACCCTAAATTTGACATCCTACAGTATGTCATGCCTTTGAACCCCAATGGCTAGTTGGCCATCATAAATTTGATGTCTTTTAGTACATCGTCTTACACCCAATGGCAAGTTAGTCGTATTAAACTTGATGTCATATGGCGTGTCATGTGGATCCATCATGTTTATGATTTAGATAATTTTCCCAAAGTAATTGCTTCAAATCATCTATCTAGAGGAATTCTTTTGTGGATTTTTCCTGAAAGGCAATGGTTAGTTCCTTTGCAAACTTTTCCTGAAGGACACTTGGGAAAGTGTCCTTTGGAAAAGTTTCAAAGGACATTTGGGGAAGGTACAAAGTTCCATTCAAAACTTTTCTAAAGGGTCACTTGGATAACAAAGTTCCCTTTGAAAAAATTTGAAGGGACACTTGGGCTAAAAAGTGCCCTTTAGAACTTTTTTAAAGGGTCACTTGAAAGAAAAGTGCCCTTTAGAAAAGTTTTGAAGGGACACATGGGCTAAAAATTACCCTTTAGAACTTTTTTGAAGGGTCACTTAGAATAAAAGTGCCCTTAAAAAAAGCCTAAAGGGACATTTTGGCTAAAAATTTCCCCTTGGAACTTTCTCAAAAGGTCACTTGGAAGAAAGTTCCCTTTGAAAAAGTTTGAAGGGACACTTGGGCAAACAAAGTGCCCTTTGGAAAAGTTGAAAGGGACACTTGGGGGGGAACATTATAAAGGCCATTTCAGGTTTTCCAAATGATTTTTATTGTAAAATTCATAATAATTTATCATTCAAAAACCCAAAGTCATGCATCATTGGAAACCTATAAAGCATTAGGAGTAATTTGGGTTCGTAAACCCAGATTACTTCTACTCATGAAATTTTAACAAGTCGAGTCATTCAAAGAACCCAACTTGGTCTTGATAATTTAACTTGGGTTTATGAGGGGCCAAGAATTAACTTGTGGATAACCCAACATACACTACAATAGAGCCAAAACACCTTAGCCTCTTTGACTTGTAATTTTGGACCTTTGAAATGACCTATTCTTACAACTGCTATTCAACTCTCCATGAAAATGGTTGAATAAATTGTACTAAGTTGAAAATTGGTCAATATTCTTGGTGATTCAAAGGGGAGGCATTCTTGCTATGTCAAAGACCAGTCACCTAAATCCTTCCATTGGGCATGGAGTCATGCATATAGGCACTTCAAGAGAACTAAACAAGCTTTGGTTCAAAAACACACTAGCTGGGTTGATTACACACCCAAGGTAAAGACGCACACCAAACAAAGGGAAGGAAAACACACGTGTTATAAATCACTTATGGAAAACAAACACAACAAAGGAAACACACCAAAATAAAGTATATACAAGACATGGAAAACAAGGGTCAAAATCAAGGATTCAAGTGGATTATATTCACTGGAATAGGTAGCTCTTCTCCATCCATTTTGGATAGATAAAAGGAGTTTCTTTGCTTGCACTTGTTGATGATGTAAGGACCACTCCACAAGGTATCAAACTTTGTATGTTTTTTTGGTTTTTCTCTATCTTCATCCCATTTCAAGACCAGGTCACCTTCTTTGAACATTCTTGCCCTTACCCTTTTGTCAAAGGATTTCTTCATAAGGACTTGATGGTGTTCCAATGCTTTGTATGCATCATCTCTTGCCTCCTACAGCTATATTAATTATATCAATCTGACCTCCATGGGAGTGTTTTCAAGTAATTCTAGCTATTGTGTAAGTTCTAAATTAGGGAGTTATTATGATATGGATAGCCTAGCTTCTCTCCCATAGACAAGTATGAAAGGAGAATTACCAATTGACTTCTTGGGAGTGATTATGTCTACCCATAAGGTTGTCTTTATCTTGTTATGCCATGTTATTTGATTAGTTTCCAATGTCCTCTTAATGATCTTGATGAGGTTCTTATTGGTAGAATCAGCCAATCCATTACCTTGAGGGTAGTAGTTGGATGAGGTACTCAAATGAACTCCACTCTTTGCTGACCAATCAAAAGTTTTAGCACTTATGAAAGCAAGTGCATTATCTGAGATGATGACATGAGGATATCCAAACCTTGATATAATGCTATGATAGAACTCCAATACGAAATTTTCATTTACTTCCTTCAAAGCAACAGCCTCTACCCATTTTATGTAGTCTGTAGCAGTCAATATCCATTTATGTCCAACACTTGATGGAGGGTTGATCATGCTAATGAAGTCAAGGCCCCATTACATTAAGGGCTCATCTACTTGGATAGGATTCAATGGAAGGGTAGAAAGCTTTTGTTTTCTAACCAAAAAAACACATTGGGGACAAACCTTAACCCAATGATAATAGTCTTTAAAAATACTAGGCCAATAGTAACCAACTCTTGTTCAAGGAGAGAAATGACCACCATCTACACCATTATGGAAATTCTATAGAAGAATATCAAATTGGTCATTGTTAATGCATCTTAGAAACACATTTCTCACATCCATATTAAAGATAATACCATCCAAAAGACAATAAGGAATAGCCTACAACCTAAAATACCTTCTTTGAGATTTGTTCAAGCCATTGGGACACTTACCATTTTGAAGAAAACCAATGATGTCTTGTGTCTAAATTTGATTTTGCATTTGACTAGCTAGCTAGTCTTGAAATTGATTCACCAAAGCTTGCTCTTTTGGATCTTGAAAGTTAGATGCTAAGTGCTCACATAAACCTCTTCCTCTTATTAGGTTGGTTACTTTGAAGTTAATGTCATATTCCATCACCTTCGTGATCCATTCAACTCTCTTCTCATTGAGATCCCTACTTAGGAGAAACTCCTTAGTGATAGGATGGGAGACCATGACATGGATCATGTTGTTAGAAACCATATGCCTAAACTTTTTCAAGACTCTAATTATAGTTAAAGCTTGTTTCTCAATAAAAGAATATCTCACTTCATAGTCTTCTAGCCTTGGCTGAAGAAAGCAATTGGATACTCAACATCCTCATCATTATTGCATAATCATGGATGAGATTATGTCCAGGTTAGCAAAAGTATAAATAATTAAATCCTTAACAAAATTGGATTTAAGAGAGTGGGAGAGGCTTCGATTTCTTACTTAATTACTTCAAAGCTGCCTTTACCTTCCTTTGTCCAAGTAAAAACTTGGTTCTTCTTTAGCATGGCAGTGATAGGCTTTACCATAGTTGCAAAGTTTGGGATAAACCTCCTTATAAATTTTATTTTTTCCAAAAAACTTTGCATCCCTTTTTTGTGTTGAGGCAAAGACAAGCCTAGAATAGCTTCAATCCTTTCAAGGTCAATAGATAAGCCTTCTTTTTAAATAACATGACCCAAAAGCTTACCTTCATAGACAACAAAGATGAATTTATTTGGATTGAGGGATATGCCATACTCTCTACTATTCTTAAACACTTACATTAGAAGTCCCATATGATAAATAGCATCTTTTGAAAAATGATTATATCATCAAGGTAAAAAAGTAAAAACTTATTGATCAAACCTTTGAAAGCTATGTCCATTGCCCTTTGAAATGTAGTTCCAACATTAGATAAACCAAATCTCATCTTCTTCTAGGTGAAGGTCCCCCACTTGATGGTGAAGGATATCTTTAATTGATCCTATTCATTTACCCATGTTTGATTATAACCTGAACAACCATTAAGAAGTGAGAAACATTGAGAACCTGAAACAACTTACAAAATTTGTTCCATGGAAGGGAGTGGGTAATGATCCTTGAGAGGCACTTTGTTTAGATCATGAAAATCCATACAAATTTAGATTTATTCATTCTTATTTTGAATCGACACAAGGTTCGCTACCCAAGTTGAGTGTTTGATAGGAAAGATAATCCTAGACTCAATCAATTTGGTCAGCTCTTTCTTCATGAGTTCTTCTACATTGGGGTTGATAAGCCTTTGTTTTTTCCTTATCGGTTTAGCTCCATGCTCCAACTCAATGGTGTGATGAGCTAGACTTGGGTCAAACCCTTTTAGGTCCTTGTATTCCTAGGCAAAGATGTCATGAAACTCTTTACATAATGCAATAAAAGATTGCCTTTCTACCTAAAAATAAGCCTTGCCAATATTCAAATGTTTGTCCTTGAAAATTAGAACTCTCTCATAGTTCTCTTCTTTTGTTGACATGCTCATTTTTTGGTTTTTATTTTGATCATCCTCATTGAACACACTCTTCAAGGTAATCAGCCCCTTGGGTATCTTTTTTTGTCTTTAGCTGTATAATTTGCTCTTCATAATAATCATGCAACTTCATTGGGTTTCTTGAAGATAATCCTACCTCATTTTTCAAGAAGTGTGTAATGTGTTCATCACTTTCAAAGACTTGCCATGAAACTTCATTATCCAGAATGGAAAGTCTCACAATGATCTTGATATGAGATTTATCTTTCTCTTGTTCAACATCAATAGTTGAGTCAAAGCATACTCTTATTGTAGCCAATCTATCAATGTGCTTGTTCAATTATATTGGTATGGGATAGATGTTGAAGGCATCAAAATCCTTAAGTAGATCCCATACCATATGCTTGTAGGAATTTAACAAGGGGTTCTTGGCTATGGTTTGAATTCTCACTTGATGAATGGCTAGCTCACTATCTCCATAGAATTTCAAAAGATTGATTCCTCTCTTCTTTGCCCATTAGAGAGCATGAAATAAGCCTTCATATTTTTCCACATTAAAAGTGTAGCTAAAGTGAAACCTATAAGAAGAGTATTAATTATTATTTTATGGGGAAACCAACATGACACTATCTCCTACACCTACTTTGCTCCTTGAACCATCAAAGAACATTTACCACACATCATCAAGCTCATGATCTTCATTGGTGAGTAAAGGAATTGAGATTTTTCCCTCATGCATGAAATAAACTCCCAAATCAGTTTCCTCAATGAAAGTGTAAGGATCAAGGCCATGTGTTTTAGTGATTTACTTGTTAAGATAGAGGTCAAAAATACCTTCAAAAGGAGAAGATGTTTCAATATTCAGGACTACCTCTTCCTCCTTAATGATTAGATAGTTTTGATTTGTCATCATCTTTAAGTATGGCTCAATGTGAAACCTTTATAAGGGATGAGTCCTTATGGTTACCTTAGTTCCATACCTTGTCTTGAAAGCTAGAAAGTACTAATCAGTAGAAAGGTATCCTCCTATCTTGGCTATAAATTCCTTAGATAAGCATACAATAAAGTGTGCTAGAAGGTATACCACCATAATATCTTTCATGATAAGGAAGCTTAGGTAGCCATGTAAAAACACTTTAAAACCTTTGCCCAATCCTACCATCCTAGTTGGAGTTTCATCCAGCTACAACATGCCTTTACTATGTGGCTCATAGTTCAATCCTAGCTTATCAGCCACTACTTTAGGCATAACAGTAGTGCTTACTCCACTATCCACAATACAAATGTGGACCAACTTATCTCCTACAATGAGTGTGAGGTAGAAGGGTGGAAGATTTTAAGCTTTAGGGGAAGGCTCCAAAAGATGATTTGGAGAATTTTTGAGAGCCACACTATGATGCCTTGAAGATTGAGGAGCCACCTGCATGCTTACTAACTGCTCTTGCAAAAGCTCCTTTTGACTAGGTATATGTAGAACCTCCCAAAGGGATATGCTTTTCTTAGTACTCTTTAATGATTCCACAATATTTATAGATGGAGTATTCACTTTTTCCTACATTTTGATGGTAATAAGGGAGCTATACCCTACTATGTTGTAATCTTGGCAATTGTGTTTACATTCTAATTTTGTTGAGGAACATGGCTTGTAGAATGTGAAACACTTTGATTGGAATTTTGTGGCCTTGGAGGGGTATCACTTAGAACTATTCATGGTTCCTGGCCTTCTTCCAAGGCTCTCTTATTAGACTTTGTATTAGCTATAGTTGACATGCCTTGAGTCAACACAAAATCATCATTCTCTTGAAAGCTCATCATCCCCACACATAGGCTGCTACCTTCTCCATGATTATCCTTCTGGTCGGGACATGATTCTTATACTATCATGTAAGGAGTAGCTTCTTTTGGTGTAATTAAAGCATAGCTAGTTCTTCCATCATCATGTTCAAATTAACCTTGAGGCTACCCCCATTGGTCCACATGATCTTCTCCTTACACTAGATTTGTATGAATTGGAACAACAACCTTTATGATAGGAGTAGAATTTGGAATATATGAATTGGGATACCTATTGTAACCTTGTTGATTTTGTCATGTCTCTTGATAATTTTATTGGGATGGAGCTCTATATCCTTGTTGAGGATAGTATTATGCATTAGGAGGAGAAATTGTCTGATATTGAGCTTGCTTGAGATAAGATCTCAATGATCTAATTTCTTCATCCTTGTCCACAATGTTATCCACCTTCTTTGGAAAGGATCTTTACTTCACATTGGCATTGGGAACTTGAGACATGCTTAGAGCTTTAATAGAATTATGGAATAGAAAAGGCATGAAAACTCTTGGAGGGAGTCTTCTAACTTTAATCAAGACATTCTCAACCTCAATTGATAACTCATATGCACCTAGAAGAATGAATCCTTCCACTGACTACAACATAACAATAACACCAATACCAATCCCTTTGAATTATGTTGGGAACACAAAGCTAGGAGGAGGTCCCATGATTGGTGGCAACCTATATTATGTTCTTTGAAATCTCTCATTGAAGTCTCCTATGGATTCATTTGGACCTTTTCTTATTACATTCAACTAATGTATTAGGGAAGCATGATCACTCTTATTTTTAAATAATGTCACTAATAGGTCTCCAAAACAATCCCAACTTGTAATGTAATCCCCCTCCAAAGCTCTATACTAGTCAAGTGATTTACCTTTTAAAGACATACAAAGTAGTCTAATGGTTATGTTGGCCCTAGTAACATTATGGAAATTATAAAAATTAGAGATGTCTTTAATATGTTTAGATGAGGTAATAGTAACCTCCCCATTGAAACTAGGAAGATTTTTGGTATTATTTGAAGGGATGGGGTCATATACAGGAAGCTTTATTGGGTTTTGGGTTTTGGGTATTGAAAGTAGGGAAAGTTTGATGTCTATCTATCTCTCCCCTTTCTCCCATTTATCTTCTTCATCTATGATCCTCTATTTATTATTTTTCTTCAACTTCATCCTCTCCTTGAACTTATTCAACCTCTTCTTCTTCTTCCCTGAAACCTCCTTGCCAAATTTTTAATAGGGCTAGGAGTGGTTCAGGGCATTGTTCTTCAAGAAAAGCTTCAGTTGAAGAGGCTTGGTTAGAAAATTTTAAGGACCTTATGAGAACCATGTAGGATAATGTGTAACACTTGGTATATAACTAGGGATTCACACCCTTGTAGAGTTGTCAATTGTTGGGTTAGGGGTATTTATACTACTTAGGCCATGAAATACTAGCATTCACCTTGACTTAGCAATAATTTGGGTCCCACCAAACATGCTAGAATTATTGTCTCCAAATCTTGCACCCTAGAAGAGGGTTGTTTAGGCCTCCTCTAGATTTGGGCAATGTTAGGACATTTTCAGGCTTATAGATGTGCCTATAAGTGGAAATGGACCTCTAGGTTTAAAGGATTGGCTCCCTGTATTAAATTTTGTGTAATAAGATTGTTGGCCTAGTTTGTATGAGTGAAAAGAGTCAGAAGTTTGCATAAATGAAAATCCTAGTCTAAGTTGGTGGTACACCAAGAGTTAGTATCCACATATATACCTTATACTTATGCACAATACAATAGAATATAGTCTATAACTCAAGCTCTAGAATATTCCAACATAAGTATTTCAATATAGAGATAAAAAGAATGAGATCACACAAGGTAAATAACTAGAAAAGATAACTTGTATAGTCCAAAAAAAAGGTTACACATGTACAAAATCTCATACAGCTAGAATGCACTCTCCATGACCAATTGGATCAACTCCTTTACTCAAAAACATGAAGGACAAAGAATAGAATGATAAAACATCACTTGATCTCACTCTGTGTTTCTTGCATGCCTAGGAAAATGTCGCTAACTTATAAAGAAAATAAACTTATGCTTCTTTACTCAAAGGTAAGAAAATGGAAAAACATTCCAATAGGGCTTCATCATACTATCTATGGATGATAAAATAAAGATTCCAAGGGTCTTATTTATATAAAAATGAGGAGATAAGAGATCTCTTGGGCACAAAAATAGAAGCCTCCAAAATAGTTTACAGTTGCCATCCTGGTGAAACTGATTCCAACTATTCTCTCATTCAGTTAAAGTTTGTCATTCTCTTTGATTCACCCTCTTGAAATGACTAGGGTCACTACAAAATCAATGGTGAGATGGCCCTCCATTAGACATGGCTTAAATCAATAAAAAAATAAATGGATTCTTTCTAAGAGCTACCATGTTTTTCACTGTAAACCCATTCATGTTTTTTAAGTGACTTTATTTTCACTTGCTTATTTGGGTTCTTTTATTTCTTCTACTTGTAAAAGTTACAAGCAAAGCTCTTTGGGAAACCCACAAAGCATTGTCTCCACATTTTTGGTATTCTCAATGGATTTTACTTGTAAAATTTATAATCAAAGCTCTTTGGGAAACCTAATTTACACTATCCTTACTTAAGACCCTATCGGGTTCTCTAAATGGTTTTACTTCCACTTACTTCTTTGGGTTCTTTGATTGCTTCTACTTGTAAAAGTTACAAGCAAAGCTCTTTGGGAAACTTGAAAAGAATTTTCTCCACCTTTTTGGGCTTCTTGATTGCTTTTAATTTTCAAAGTTATAAGCAAAGCTCTTTAGGAAACCTAATTTGCATTATCCTTGCTTTAGTTAGGTTCTCTGAATGGATTTACTTCCTACTTTAAGACTTTAGGCATGAAATTTGACATCCTATGGTATGTCATATTTAAATCTCAATAGCTAGTTGGCCACCCTAAATTTGATGTTTTATGGCATGTCATGCTTTTAAATCCTAATGGCTAGTTGACAACCCTAAATTTGATGTCCTATGGCATGTCATCTTGCACCCCAATGGCTAGTTGGTTGTATTAAACTTGACATCCTATGAAATGTCATGGGGATCCATTAGGTTTATGCTTCAAGCAATTTTCCCAAAGTAATTCCTTCATATAATTTTTTCAAAGGAATTATTTTAGGTATTTTGTGTGAAAGGCAATGATTAGCTCCTTCTGGAACTTTTCTCGAAGGACACTTGGGAAAGTGTCATTTGAAAATGTTTTAAAGGACACGTGGGGAAGGAATAAAGTGCCCTTAGAAAAATTCTAAAGGGTCACTTGGGATGAAAAGTTCCCTTCAAAAGTTTTCCAAAGGGTCACTTGGATAACAAAGTACCCTTCAGAAAAGTCTGAAGGGACACTTGGGCTAAAAAGTGCCCTCTATAACTTTTCCAAAGGGTCACTTGGAAGAAAAGTACCCTTTGGAAAAGTTTCAAAGGGACACTTGGGATAAAAAGTGCCCTTCTAAACTTTTTAGAAGGGCCACTTGGAAGAAAATTTCCCTTCAAAAAAGTTAGAAGGGACACTTGGGCTAAAAAGTGCCCTTCAAAACTTTTTCAAGGGATCACTTGGAAGAAAAGTGCCCTTCAAAAAAGTCTGAAGGGACACTTGGGCAAACAAACTGCCCTTGAAATTTTTTTGAAGGGACACTTGGGGGGAAGGGGGACATTATCAAGACCATTTTGGATTTTTCAATTGATTTTGCTTGTAAAATTCATAAGACTTGCTCCTTGAAAAACCCAAAGTCATGCATCATTACAAACCTACAAAGCATTGGAAGGATTAATTTGAGCTCATAAACCCATATTACTTCTACTCATGAAATTTTAACAAGTTGATTTATTCAGAGAACCTGCCTTGGTCTTGATAATGTAACTTGGGTTTACGAGGGGCCAAGACTTAAACTGTGAAGAACCTGGCATATATTACAATGGATCCAAAACACCTTAGCATCCTTGACTTACAATTTTGGACCTCTGAAATGACCTATTCTTGAAAATGTTGTTTGGATCTCCATAAAAATGGTTGAACAAATTGTATTGAGGTGAAAATTGGTCAATAGTAACATATTCAACATCAACATGAGGTACTAGCTAGTTTAAGGGAGAATTTAGCAATGGTAAAAAATCAAATGAACTAACAAATTTATCAACACTATAGTGGGAGGCATTATTATACTTTGATTAAGTATTTTTGAAATTGTATCCATATAATGGGATGTATTTGTAGTAATCATGATAACTTGATCCTAGGTATTATGGCCTTTATCAGATCTTATAAAAAATTAGCAATGTGGTAGACAAGCTAAAACTACCCTAGCCAACTGAGATACATCCTTTATTACATGTATTTTTCCTAAATAAGGTCATTGGATATATAATTTATACATAGACTTAGTCACCCTAATTATATGAATAATGAAGATTAATTGTATAACCTAAGGTGATCCTACCCCCCCCCTCTCTCTCTCTCTCTCTCTCTCTCTCTCTCTCTCTCTCTCTAAAAGGATATAAACATTATAGATTAATGAGTATTTGCTCAAGTGAAAGAGTGTGAATCTTGAAGATGAAACACAAGAGGATGAATATTTTCCATAAAAACATCTATATTTGATTCAACATTGAGGGCATCATTGTTCTTAAGGGTAGGAACATGCTACAACATTAACCTTTAGTGTGTCTAGGGATATGTGTGGCTGACTAGTGGCTTACATATCTTTCATATTATCTTATTGCATTTCTCTATGTTATTAGTAAGGTTAGAATATGGAATAACCATGGTAAATTATAGTATATATAAGAGGTATTAGTTATTATTTGATCACCATATTATTAATTTTTCTCTTATTACATTAATATGGAGGTTTTCCCCTGTAAGCAACTTAGTCATGTTTATCAATTATTCTTCTTTTTTATCAATTATTGTCATGGATTATAATATTATTCTATTAGTTATGAGATATATTATTACATTTTTGTGAACATATAAGTAATTTAATTAAAATTGGCATGTATAAATACCCCCTTCATTGGATAAAAAAGGTTATTTTCATTATCATTATTTTTCCTAGTGTAGTTGTAATAGTTTCTGAAATTATTTCATGCCAAGATTAAAATTTTAATTAGAATTTTTTGATACTTGGCTATGTTAATGAATATAGTACTATTATTTTTCTTGAACAAAATTCTTATCTATTTTACATGTAAATAATTATGTTTAAGCAGTTATTATGTATTCAAGAAAATCTATCTATCAGCTCTTAGTTTAATTAGTATGAAATATTTAGGGTTTACCTCATTATCAACTAGCCAAACATAGGCCTGGTGATATATATTTATACCTCAAGTGTGTGTGTAATGCTTAAATATAGTGATATATTAGTTTAATAAAGCGTAATATTTTGGGTTTGAGTGTTTGTGGCATAAAACTAGGGTGCATGAGTATGTTAGATAGGAATAAAATAAACACCCCAACATTTGAAACCAAAGAGAGGGAGAATGGAATGGAACCAAAATTTTGGGGTGTTTATTTTTTTTCCAACTAACATACTCGCATTCCCTAGATATGCACCACACATGTACAAAATTCAAACTCTAAGCTTAACTACATAGAAATATCATGCAAGGCAAGCCTTTCACTCTCACTTGAGCCACAAAGAGAGATTACTAAGCCTTTATCAAACTAGATGACAATAGGGCAAACCCTAGGTATTTCATTCTTGTTAACTTATGATCTAATATATAGTTTTAATTTAATACAAAATAACTACTTAAAAATATAAGTAATTAAGTTTAAAATGGCTAAGAATTATTTGCAAAACAAATACATCATATGATACACATCTAAAAATATGCATTTACATAACCATGTATCATAGAAGTATAAGTAAAATTCTAATCTCAACATGAAATTATTTTAAATACTATAACAACTAAACTTTTCAATAAAAAATATCATGATAACATCCTTTTCTATCTAATGAAGGGAGTATTTATACATGCCCATACTTCCCTTCTACAGTAAAATAAATAAATTAGTGCCCATACATGGCACAAATATTTAACTATAATTAAAATCCATTATTAAAAAACATTTTATGTTGACCTATACATAATGATATATCTTCATAATCACATGTTATATTCATGCAATATGTTTGGTCATGATATTTTCCTTTCATGCCCCATAATTTGTGTAACTATATTCTTTTTCTTGCACTATGTATTTTGTGCTACTTTATGACTAATTCAATGTAGTTTGGCTCTTAGATACTTTGGATTATGTGTGCCTCTTCATCATCACATCTTTATCTGATCCTATATTTAAAACTTGGGGTTCCCCTCCTTGTACTTGGGCCTATCCTGAATCCTACACACTTTGACAAAATCCACTTTTACACATTCTCTTTTTTTAATTCATGTGCACCTATATTCTTAAGAAAAATTAAGGGTTTAACATCACCCACACTATTTTTATTTTCCTTCTTAAGACAATATTATTATGTTGAATAAAATAATTTAGGAACATATTTATTTATCTCTTCAAACAATGGCCTATCTTTTGAGTGCACCCTATCTAGTTTCTTTGATGCTTATTATTTGCATGCCCAATTCTATTAAGGCTAGAGGTTATTCTCAAAGTTATTCAACCTAAATATTTACACCATTTATCTTATCAGTGGATTCTTTTATTATCTCCTCAAGAGTGCTCTCCTCATACATATTCTTTAGTTGAATCTCTAAGAAGTGCCACTTGAACTCCTTATTTGCACTTATGTTCCAAAAATTTTATTCAACCTCTTTAAAAAATTATGCATTCTTACTTATTTTTATGTATATACATGTGGGTAGATAGAGTTCTCTAATTCACGGAGATGAACATTTATTATATCCATTTGTCATGATTAACTCAAATATAGTTGTTATACTATTATCACACTCTTTAAGAGCTTAAATAGGTTGGGTGGAAGAGACCCCCTATAGACAAAACAAGAACAAGAAGATAACACCCACACCAAAGTCCATCACACCAAAATGGATAAATATATGTAAATGTGGAATGTAATGAGGCCCAAACATGCCATGAAAAAATCACATGAAGATGTCCTTTACCTTAGAAACATGTAGAGGAATCATTTTTTGAAATTATTATGGCCATAGGATTTGACATTCCACAAAAATACATCAAAGCGTGAGACCTATTTTTCTTTAAATCCTACAAATATGAGTAATGTCTAAGTAGAGATTGTGCTATTATAATTAGCTACATAGGTTATAGGGTAAAAATTGATGAATAACATAACTTGTAATAAAAAGGTGCACAATAATGGAAGTACATATGGTGCTTTAAGAGGAAGAGAATAAATTTTCCATATAGGAGAGAATAATTTAAGAAGTCAAGGGGAAACACATAACTATGGAGCACAAGATAGTTTCCATAGAGCTCAGGCTATGACATTATGTCAACATGTCCTATAGGAGAAATATAAATTATAATTTATCAACTCTTAAATAGGGGGAAATGTGTTGAAGATAAACATGATGAAATTAATAAGGCCAAAATAGAGTTTGCCTATCAATTTCAAAATTTTGAAGATAATTTGACTAAGCTCTTAGAGAGGGTAGAAATAAAAGATCATATATTTTTGAGTTTATCACAGTAAACAACTATAATAAATGCATGTGTCCATGAAGAAGATAAAAAATAGTGTGCTATCCATAAAAGTGTATATAAAAAAAATAGGAACAAATAAATGTTTTGCAAGAGGTTGAATAATTTTTTTGTCACATAAGTTCAAATAAAGAGTTTTAATATTGCTTCTTGAAGCTTCAACTAAATACCATTCAAGAGGACAACTCTATTGAGGAGAAAATAAAGTAAGCCTCTGAGAAGATAAATAGTATAAAACATTGCATCGAGTAACTCCAAAAATAACCTCCATCTTTAATGGAATTAGTAATGCAAATAATAAGCATTGTGAAAAATATATAGGGTGCACTCAAAATATGGGCCATTTTTGAAGAAGGAAAAATGAGTCTCCTAGATGTTTTGATTCAAAATAATAAATTTGTCCAAGGATGGACAATAAAATTAGAGTGGGGTTATTTAAAACCCAAATTTTGGCTAAGTATAGATGCACAAAAGAAAATTAAAGAGAGAGTGCACCCCGGAAGTGATTATGTCAAAGTGTGTAAGAGTTAGGATAGGTTCATGTAAGAGGAGGACACCAGAAGTTTTGATTATGGGATCAAATAATCACATAAATATGAAGAGGATTGTGCAAGATGAATTATCTAAGAGAATAAATACATTACCTGAGTCATAAAGTAACACAAAATGTGGAGTGTAAGAATGAGAATATAATTTCACAAACTATGATGTGAAAAAAGTGGATATTGTGACCAAACCCATAAGAATAAATCAAACAAAATATTAATGACAAAAATGACTATGTGAATATAACAGGTGATTTTGAAGATTTAACATTGTGTATAGGTTAACATTAATTATTTTGTATTAATGGATTCTAATTATAGATAAATAGTTTAACCATGCATGGGCACTAATGTATTGTTTTTAACTATAAAAAGGCAATATGGGCATGTATAAATACCCCTTTCATTATACCAAAAAGGTTTTTCTATGGTAACCATTATCAATAGTGAAGTTGTTATAGTTGTTGAAATAATCTCATGTTGAGCTTAGACTCTTACTTGTACTTTTATGATAGGTGGTAGTTTTAATGAATATGTTTATATGTGTATCATACTATGTATTTTTCTTTCACTAAATTATTATTATTTTTACATGTAATTACTTATATGTGTAGGCAATTATTGTGTAGTCAAGTAAATTTTCTATTATCTATTAGTTTAACTAGTATGAAATACCTAGGGTTTTCCCCATTGTCAACTAGCCCAAAAAAGGCTGGACATTTCACTTTATGCCTCAGGTGACCACACAAGGATTTCATTTTATGATATGTCAGTGTAACTGAGATTAAGATTTTGGGTTTATACACATGTGGCACATAACTAGGATGCATGAGAATGTTAGATTGGACCAAAATAAACACCCCAACATACAAATATGAATGGTGATGGACATTTATGAGGAATCCCTAGTTGATTCCTTCTTGCATCTTAGGTAGCACCTTTAGACTTATTTTGTCATATTTTTACCATTTTTCAGTTAGCCTTAATTTCTTTGTGATTTTTTTATACCATTTTGTAATCCCCATATTTTTGAATTATTTATTGTATCAATTTTTGTGTTAGACCCTATGTATGATAGTATGGATTCTATAGTGACATGGTTACATCATTCATAGTGTTTCCCTTAGGATTTCCATTTTTGTGATTTGACTTACATTTCCGTGTAATTTTAGATCCCTCCTTTGGCCTAGTCAACTTTGAAGAAAAACCCTCCCTTCTTATGGTTAGATACTATAATATATTCATTGTAACACCTTTTCACATGGATAAACATTTTAAGATCCCTATCTTTCCCTCTCCTTTCCCTTGAGTCACAATTATGTCAATTACAATATTTTAGTCTTTCCTATGGTGTATGTCTAGGAGTTTTTAGACATCTTATTCCCTATGTTATCCTCATTCGCTACTAGGTGTAGGATCTATTGTGTTAGTCATATTTATCATCTATTATATGTATTTAAAAATTTATATTGAGGAGGAAAATATAAAAATCCAAAAGACATAAAATCCAAATTTTAAGAAAATGTAAAGTAAAAAGTAAAAATTTTATCTTAAAATTCAAATCACACTTAAAGACATGATATTTTTGTCACATATCTTATTCTAGTTGAAGATCAAACTCCATAGTTCACCTCATGATAGATTTGAGGTCCATTTACTTATAGTGGGCCAACAGACTAGCGAAAAAGTATCATTACATTAGTACTTATGTTTATTACATTGTAGTGCCACCTAATTTTACACAAGTACTCAATCTTCATAGTAGACCAATGGCTCTATAAAAGGCCCTGAGGAGTGGGGAAAATGTTGTGGGAAGGTATGATCCTTTCATTTTTCATGCATATAACCTTCATGGGATGATATTTAAACTTTAATTTTTATCTCAATCTTACACTTCCTAGGTGGGTTCTCTAGGTCCTTGATGTTAAGATCTCTTAGCCTTTCTCACTTAATTGGATTGTCTCATCTCTAATTAGGATTTATGAATCAACCTTGTGGTACCTCATTTCATTATATTTTCATCATTTATTTCTCAATATTCCCTTGATGGATATTAATTTTATTTGATCACATCATTCTTATTTACATTCCCATTCTCTATCTAGTTTCTTTAGATTTGAATTTTAGTTTCTATTTATAGTTCCTCTTAACATTTAATTTTGTGAGTTGCATTGCAATACCTTGGGGAATATAACCGAGCCTTCCTAAAAAAAATACCATCACCATTCATATCTACACCATCTCCATCATCATATTCGTGTCTCTAGATGGTAGTTTTTTCCTACATTTTTATTTAGCACAATCATCAATTTTGAGTTTTCACTCATTAGAGTCTTTCATTTTATTTATCGCATATCCTTGTTTGATTTATGTTTTCAATTATCTCATTTTGTGTTTTTTCATTTTTCATGATATTTCTCTCTGCTTTGTTTGATTTGGGTTTTCACCTATCTTATGAATTTTTATAATTAACTTTCTCACCTTTGTTTGATTTGGTTTTCCAACTATCTTACATCAGATGTTTCTACAATAATTTTATTATCTTTTTCCTTGGATATTTTGGTTCTAACCTGGCTTTATATATTTTAACTTAATAAATTTTCCAAGTTTTTTAAATACTCATATGAGATTTTTTCATTTACATCAATTTATTGACTATCTTACATACATGTGCATTTATTTTATCTATTTTTATCCTTGTGTCATTAGGGTTTCTTGATTGAGACTATGGTATTTTCATGCATCATTTGTGATCAAATGTATGTGCATATGTTATTTTCAATTATTATTTTATCAACATTTATTTTTAGTTATTATCCTTTATGTTTTTATGTATATATCCAAAATCACCATCCCACATTATACTATTGATACACATGATGAGATTTGAGTGGGTCATATGTGTACACTTTATATTTTCATATTTATCATTTACTAATGGTTTCTATTTCAAGATCTTGTCAGTGTATCAATTTCACTGAGTGCAAACCTTAAAGGATGCATCTAGAATGGGGTTGGATCAGCTTGTGGTAATTTTTGAGAGATGTGTTCATTCATATAAATTTTGTCTTCTATAATTTCTCCTTAAAATATTAAACTATTGATATGTAACTAGGTCTGAAATCTAGTACGACCCTCTAAAACCTAGAATCTATATTATAACTCCTAGAGGACCAAAACCACTCTCAAACATAGTAAGATGTGTGTGTGTGTGTGTGTGTGTGTGTGTGTGTGTGTGTGTGTGTGTGTGTGTGTGTGTGTGTGTGTGTGTGTGTGTGTGTGTGTGTGTGTGTGTGTGTGTGTGTGTGTGTTTTGTGTGTGTGTGTAAATTTAAGTATAAGAAACTAGTTTTCCATATATAAATGTCAACTATTATATATATATATATATATATATATATATATATATACAATAGTTGAAATTTATATATGGAAAACTTATACATAACTTCAAGTATAAGAAACTAGATTTAAACACATTTATATAGTAGTTGATACATTTATATAGTTGCCTAATTTACACACACACACACATAACTTCAAGTATAAGAAACTAGATTTACATATATAAATGGAAACTATTTTCTATATATAATTTATTATTTAGTTCCTATAAATTTCTCTCCTCTCTCCTATCCAGATTTATAACCATCTCATATTTATACTGTATCATCTAGGTTGATATAGTTTTTTTCCTACTTGTATTTCCTTATACTATATCAACATGGGTGATACAATATTGAGTTTGTATATGTATTCCCAATTTTATTAACTATGCCAATGCATTTTTGAGTTAGTTGACATCCCATTAGACTATATTAACCTAGATAATATTGTTGGCTTAGAGTTTAGGGTTCATTATTAATATTTGAGCCACACACACACACATATATACGGGGTTATATTTCATTCCCATAATAGATATCAAATTTATACACTTTACTTGCACTCAAATTTCATACCCTTAGTGGTATTTGAGAGAGTTAAGAGGGTTTAAAATCTCATCTTAGAGGTATTATCTTGTGGTGTCATTGAATCTCAATATGAGAGATCTCTAGATTTATTAACTAAGGATATCTAAGAATTCATCTTACCATTTTATGTCTTCAACCTATAAAATCTCCTATAGTGTGCCAATTTATCTAAAGGGGGAGATTGAATCATTGATGGATCCAACCAAAGGTAAGGATTTGTATCCATGTATTATTTCCTTATTAGATTATGCATTGTTTGGTTTATTTATTTGTGGATGTATATATGTATCCTTTCTTATGTTCTTCCTTATACTAAATATGCTCATATAGATATATTTAGGCTTGACATTTATCACCTTAGGTTGAATAAACCCCCATTTGGTTGACCATTACACCTTTCCTTATTTACAATCACATACTCATCATTTACTTTACTTTTACCCTTTACCCATCATTTATTTTACTTGCCTTTTTACAATCACTTGTTAACATTGAGCCCTACTAAGAGCTATACCCCACGTCATAGGCTTAGAATTTGGAGCCCTTTCCTCTTGATATTGGAGTGTTTATTAACCTCTAAGTGGTATAATTTTATTATAGGTCCTTACCTAATCTTCTAAGTATACATAGGCTCTATTATTATGACCTTAATCAAGTCCTAGTCTATTGAGAGAAAGAGGATAGTTATAGGTCAACCTAACCCATGCATATGTGTTCCATCTAAATGAAATGCATGGGTAAAATACACCAAAGATTGTTTACTCAAAAATTATTTATAATTTTGATACCACCAAGGAATGTTGGCTTAGAAAGTGTTTTGAATTTTGAAACCATTAAATAATGTTGGCTTAGAAACAATGTTTTGAATTTTAATAACAACAAATGATGTTGGCTTAGCAATTATTTAGAATTTTGAAACCACCAAATAATGTTAGATAAAAAATGCTGTTGTAAATTTTGATACCAACAAATATGGATAGAAAAATATTAATTTTTGATACCATTAAATATAGATAGAAAATAATCTTATAAAATTTCAAACTAGACTCTACATCTATATAGTATATAAAAAAGAACAAAAGGTACTACTTTTTTTTTTTGGGAAACTAGTGTTTAGTTCCTAAATAATAAAGGGTCTAGAGTAAGGGGAAAAATCTAGTTTAATATGGCAAATATATATTTTTATCATATAATTTTCATGAGGAAGAAAAGTAAACTTATCTAAAAATGGATTGAAATGAATAATTCACGAATTGGAAATTGAGATGTAGGACTAGGACACTGTCTAGAATCTAGATCTGGCCTTCATTCTATGATTGGATAGTAGTGTTGAAAGTAGACAAGAGTGGCACCAGCATTGTAGTCTAACTTTAAAACTTTTATCCTAAGGATCTAAGTTTTTTGGGTTTTGTTTACTAGGTCAATGTGAGCATGTGTACCAAAATTTAGAGGTTGAAAGTCAATAGAGCCTATTGTAGATCTATTTTAATCTTCAAAACCCTATATTCATCTACACACATGTAAAAAATAAATGCTTCAAAATTAAAAGTGGGAAAAACTAGATTAGGGGAAGAATGATTGCACAATCTAGATGCCCTACTATCTTGATCACTACCTACATTAACCCTCAAGCTAGGGTCTCAAATCAAATGTAGTTCTCCCTTAGGAAAAGTGTATAATTAATGCACATGATAGATGCAAGAATGAATTTTTCCTAGGCCCTTCTTTGATCAAGCATGCAAGTCTATGTGTGATATAGAATGTTGAGCCATACTATTGACTAATTTTTATTATGTCGAATGTACCAAAGTAGTAAGTGCTATATATAAAATGTCTTGTGAAGTCTTTTATATAGGAGACTATTTTAAATTTAAGAGTTTTATTTACATTTAGATGACACTAGGAAACTTTAAGATGAAGATAAGAAAGGGGTTAAGACTTATTAATGGAAGGAAACTGACCATTGGAACTCAACATAGCCCTGGATAAGAGTGTTGGAAATGGACACTAGTGGCATTGACACTATAGTCTAACCTTTGTGTTCCTATCCTACAGTTCCAAGACTTAATGGGATGGAAAGTGGTTAAAAACATTGACTTGGATGAGGTAGAATGAATATTTTAAAGGCTTAAGAAGAATGAGAATAGGAAAAAAGGTGACTTAAGCATAAAATAAGACCAAAATGAATAAAACAAAGGACATGGCCAAATGTGAACAAAGCCCATATTCTCCAGTCAAAGTCTCCTATGAAAAGACTGTGAAAAGACATGATATGTGTGGTTACTTAACCAATTTAAGGTGTATAAATTTTCCCCATTTTATTCTAGTGATGTAATGAAATGAAATACTTAAGTAAAATAAAGGAAATAAAATGCATACCTAAACCTACCTGTGTGGAGATAGTGTGCTGAAAAAAGGTCCAACTCAATTTTGGGATTGGGAAGTGGATGGAGAGCTAAATAGTGCCTGGATAAAGAAGAAATAGCTAAAATGGATGCCCCTTATATTGAATCTAAAAGTTGAATATGTATAACATGGATAAGGAAGGAAATACTTACCCCCTGTGTTGAATCTGATTGGAATGAAAAATGCTCAAAGGCCCCAAAAAATGGTTTGTCCTCTATCCCACATAAACTCATGTAATATAGAATGTGTGCATAGAATATCTATACTATGAAGAACAAAATATATCATGCCCCCACTTTGAACAATATGAGCTAGAACTGAGAAGTGCTTGGAGGCCCAAAACTAATGTCTATCCTCTATCCTACACAAACTCATGTAGTCTAGGTCTGGGTAATGGTATGAACCAACTACTATAGATAATCATATGGTCTAATATGGTGATAACCTAGGTACAACTGGGTGTAATCTAAAACTCTATTAAATTTTCAAGAAGAGAAAGGCATATCCTTCTATTCTAATCTATATAATCCTAAATGGTGAAGAACATGAACATCTATACCATGTCCCCAAATCTGGTATGTGAGTGATGTGTATTTATAGTCTAAAAATATATATATAACCACATGTGAAATGAGCTATTATGTCATGTCCCATGTGAAAAATTGGAGATCAAAATAATGTGTTATGCACTATGCCTAAAATTTGCTATCTAGTCTTGTAGCTATGTCATGCTATATGAAGTTATATGTAACATGTAGTAATATCCATGACCCCAAATCTAGTATCTAGTCTGAATCTATATCAAAGTCACTATGAATCCATATAATCTAAACCATTGTATATCTGACTAATATGTGAATCTATAAATTGAGGGTATGTCGTTTTGAATGTCTTGAGTAATGTTGAATGACCCATTTAATCTAAATCATTATATATCTTGATTGGTCTGAGTTGAATCTGATAACCTGACTATTGGATGTGTAAGAATTATGGTGTATCTATAAATTGAAGGTGTATCCTTCTGAATGTCTTGAGTAATGCTGAGTGACTCATGTAATCTAAATCATTGTATATCTTGACCAGTCTGAGCTAAATCTGATAATCTAAATACTAAAGGTGTATGAACCATGGTGTATCCATATATGAGAGTGGATAGGCATGCTAGATAAGTCTAGGAATAGGAATAATATGAATGATTCCCCTCTTTTAGGGATAGGGATGAGATCTGTGATAGAGGAGGTTGAGCCAAAAGTGATGACTAGTGGTGTAATATAGAAGTAAGGTTGGCATAGTTTTAATTGATTAAAAATTTGATTGATTGATTAGACTAAATTGTTTTGAAAATTGAGCAAGTTGTTGATTGGTTAGGTTGAATTATTTGATAGTTAAATGAGTCTTTGATTGGTTAGGACCAAATTTTATGTCTGGGTAAAAAATTAGTACAAAGATGTGTGTGCCATAGTAGGTAGATGATGCTCATGTGATATCAAAGGTATCTTTGGTATGATTCCATGGAAGAAATGGTTTATAAAATGGATTTATGGGGTTGAAGTTATAGGAAAAATCATATTTTTCTTTGAATGAGAAAGTTGTTTGATATAGGAGAATTAGATTGATTCTCAATTAATTTATGCATTGACTAGGTTGAGATTTGAAGCTCTGGAATAGGAGATATGATAAGGAGATGAGCACCTACCATGACCTAATTTGAGCATTTGGTAGCCTAGATTAAGTCTGGTAGGGAGATTACCTTAGTAAGTAGTTGAATTGTGTGATTTTTGCCTCTTTGGAAGCCTATTTTTGATGTTTTTGAGCTATTGTGAATTGTTTTAATAAATTTCCACTAGTTCCAATGCTCTTGTTTAGGAGTCATCACTCATGTCCAACGTTAAGCACTACTATCCAAGTTTTGGCACTATTTTCCAATGCTAGTGTCCTTTTTTAGTGCTATTATCCATTAGGGCTAGTATTTTGAGATTCTAATTTATTTCTTGTTATTGTGTAGCTTAGCTATTTTCCTTGGCATGTTTAATTGATATATATATATATATATATATATATATATATATATATATATATATATATATATATATATATATATATATATATATATATATATATATATATATATATATATATATATATATATATATATGCTACTTTTTGGTGTTGTTTCAGGGCAAGGTATGGATGAGAGAGTTCTATAGAGGCTATGTGATGGAAAACCTAAGATTATTACCTTTGTTGGCTGATGAGAGAGTTATGATGGATAGGGTAGGGTCAGGTCATGTGTGTGACCTAAGAACTATGTAGTGGGATAGATATCTGATTACTACCTATGTGAGAGGTGGAATGCAAACACATGTATTTTTTATATTCCTACTAGAGAGATTATGATTACTTTGGAAGATATGTACCATATTTTGCATTTACTAGATAGTGGATAGAGGGTGACATTATAGGATGACTTAGGTGTGGATGCTATTGATCATGCATCCTTATATTTTGATGGCATGCCCACATGAATACATAGGAAAGACAATGATAAAGATATATTATTGTAAGTTATTATGTAGTTTACTGTTTTGTATTTGTAAAAGTGGTTGGTCATGTTTTTGGATTTATTTATTGTTTTGGATGGGAGTGTGGTATCGATTGTATATAAGATACATATGATTATTCGTAGTGTGGAGGTGTATGGTACTATGTTATCATGGGGTATAACTATACTTTCCCACTTATATATATATATAGGTTTACACAAGAGGCATTCAATGGTGGTATGAGTGTAGCTACTTTATTGCATTATTGGGCTTATGAGCACATTATATTTATGCATCTAATTGGGTTAATTAAGCTAGAGTGGGCACATCTACAACCATTTAGGGACTGGTGTATGAGTACATTAGCTATTCAATCTCATGGGATAGATCATTATAGATGAGTTTTAGATAGATTGGTGGATCATGATATCATAAGGAGGCCCTATAGAGGATTTCATAAATGGGCTAAGGATGGAGTGTAGTTATGGTATATGAGGGTCAATTGTTGGTTACATGACCATTAGGTTGGAGTGTATGAGTGATTTTAGTATGAGAATGTGATTAGACATTTTTTCATACCACAAGATGTGCCCCTAGTATCATGGGTGTGGATGAGGAGTGCATGGGCACCAATGAGGGTATGAACTTATATGAGGCCTTCTAAAGCTGAGTTAGCACCATTATTTTTAGATGCATGAGACATGGATATAGATATTACTAATGTAGAAGATGTTAGATGTACAAAGGCATATACCACATGGTGGATGAGGCATCAGTGGGATCTTTTGTATCTTGTTGATGGATGGAATACTCCCAAGTATGAGGATCCTATGTCGATCTAGATGATGGGAGGTAAGTAGTAATTATATTTGGATTATGCACAAGTTTGTGATTAATTAATTTGATTTGAAATCATATATCTAATGTATTATTTCACTTTATGTGTAGGTGGAGTGGGAGATGCTCAAGATGAAGCATAGGATGGGGAAGGATGTGGAGATGATGGGTTCTGGGAGACCATCATTGAGTCGACACTCTAAGAGCTTACATGACATGTTCCTGATGATGTTTTGGAGGAGGGTTTGATAGAGTGAGTGATAGTTAAAGCTATTTTTTATGTTCATTTATTTGATAGAGATTCTAAAACAACAACTACATATGTTAGAGAAACAAAAGAGAGATGAATTGAGGACTGAGCTAAATAGGCATAGGATGCCTTCACTTGATTATGGATGAGTACATGGAGCTTCATAGGTAATATGTGGACTTAATTGAGGATCATGGATGGTTAATGGAGTGAAAGAGTCATTGTAAGAGGCTTTTGGGAGCTCAAGGAGGTGTGGGGTCATTGAGTGTTAGAGTGGATTATGAGACTAGTACTGGTGGAAGAGTGAGACTAAGAGTGAGGGCATGACACCCATTCATGATTGATTATACCTTGATATGATGTATATGTTTTGAAAACTTTGTTATATATATGCATATTGTTTTGATTTTGACTCATGTGTATTGTGTTATAGATTTTGGAATATATTGGTATATTAATATACAAATGATTGATTTAGACGTAGTCAATTTGGTATTGATTTTGAGGTTACATATGTTTTGGTAAAATGGCATTTTGGGATATGATTTGATTTTTTTGATAAGTGTGATGATAGGTTTGTATTTATATTTATATTTAAGTAAAGAAGTTTATTTGGTTTGTAATTATATGTGAGCAAAAAATTTGTTAGTTTTGTAATTGGGAAATTATTAGGATAAATTGAGCTAGTTTTGGCTATGGATAGTTACTAGGAATTAGGAACGTTAGTTATTAATAGGTGAGGATGTAATACAGTACATTGTGCATACTATTTCCCTAAGAGTGGCCCAAGAATACAAAGGATAGCTAGAACATTAGTTCCATTGTTTCCCTATTAAGTGAAGTTTGTGAACTAAAACTAGTATGACTATGTATCATATCACTCTATGTTGTATCATTATATGAATCCTATTGTCCAGATAAACAAATTCCCATACTACTCATGTTGTGTAGGAACATGATCTATATCTGATACTATCTATAATACACTAACTATATTTATACATGGAGATTCTACAAAATGTAACTTTATTGGTCATGTAAATTAAAATGTGTGTTGTGAAGAAGGATAATTTATCCATAATCATATACATTGTGGCCTCTACTATGATGTGTATAACTGAGCCATAGATCAAACTGGAGATGAAACCTATGATGAGGACTCATTTAATCTCAATCATAGTGGATTGCTATGTGAGATAGGACCTAAAAATTATAGCCATAGTGTATATTTGTCATGAGTAGTACTCTATGATGTGGGTTCATTTAATCTTAATCATAGTGGATTGCTACGTGAGATAGGACCCAAAAAATCTAGCCATAGTGATTATTTCTCGTGACTAGTATTATGATGTGATGTTTATGACTCTATTAGATATGTATATGGAATTTCACTATATTCTCCTCAAACTACATGGCTATATGTAGGTTTGTTCTCACTGTATTAGTTTCCAAACCTTCTAAATTAGTGGAATAGGAGATCTCCTATGAGACTATATCCTAGATATCACATTTCTCTCATGATGAGTGATCAATGAAACCTATGAAGGAATGTCCTAGAATATATCAATTATGGGTGAATGAGGTATATGGTTCCATGGTGGAGAAGATCTCAATGCCCCTATGTGAATGTTATGATTCCATTAACAACACATCTATTAATGTAATCCCTAATTCAATAACAATCATTATCTATGTGTCCACATATATGATGATAGTTATAAAAGGGTTGATGTGGTTGTTTCTATAAGAGATGTGGATCTCATTTATGAGTAGAAGGTAATGTGATTAACATTCTATTTAAGAGTGTTGATAATATGATAGATGGCCTATCTTAATTTGAATCAAACTATAGTGGTTCCTTGATGTTATTCACTATAGTGTATATTGTAGTTTATACTCTAGATACTAGCTCATTATTCTTAATCGATTATTTCTTGGTTGTAGTCTCTTACCTTGTTTAGGACATGATGGATGTTGGATGTTAGGAGCTATAGATATTATCGTGAAATCTAGAGTAATTTGATTAATTAAATCTACATCAATTAATCCCAATCTATTTTCCAAAGCTAGAATTGTATAGCATAAGTGTTAAGAAGAAGACTTTGTCTAATATATCAAATGCTCAAGGCGAGGTTGATGAAGCCCCTTAATAAAGATATGTTGAATCTCTAAATCTATTGGTTTATATATAATCTTAACATGTGATTCTTGAATCGTAAGATATAATCACTAACTAGCTTTGAAGTATTATGATGTAAAGTTGTAAGTTTATCATATGTAACATGAGGGTCCATGTTTTCTATGTAATGTCTAAGAAATTCCTCCTCTAAGTCATCATATGTGTGCAAGGAGCCAATCAAGAGTAGATGAAATAACCAATTTTGTGCTTCCTCCACTAACGTTTGCTAGAATAATTTTAGTAGAATCAAAGGACTCACATGAGATGGCAAAGGCTTTGAAAAGGCTTGAAGGTGTACAAATAGATCTCTAGTTCCATTGAAGTGAAGCAATGATGGTATCTAGAAATGCTTAGGAAATGAAGCTTTTATAAATGTCTTCACAATAGGGTTACCATGTAAATCATTGGCATCTATCCAAGAATTAAAAGCCTTGTTTTCAAATGTAAGGAGATGTACTAGGTGTTGTAATTCACCAACTACATGCATCAAAGATATAATCTCCTAGGATGGTACATTAGTATCTTGAAGTGGTTCATTTAATTGTTGAATTTGATTATTAATTTTAGCCATGAGAATGCTACATTTAAAAATTAGATCATAAAGAGGGAGTGTGCTCACTTGAAACTTTGGATTAATGGTAACTTGGACCTTACTAGAGGAATGTGGGCTACCATTTTCTTTAGGTGAAGAGTGAGAACTAGGTTCTACTATAATGAGGGGTATCTTGGGAGATTCATTGGTATATTTATGTTTTAGTGTATCACATTATAATTGAATAGAATATGTGTTATTATAATGAACATGTGCATTATTTGAAATAAAATCATGCATAGAATTATAAATAACATTTGAAAGTGCATTATGTTTAAGAGGAGAAGTGAGAGAAGAGTTAGAAACATGAGATGCATATTCTTCTTCACTATATGCATAATAATCATCATTGTACCATGCATTGTAATCATTGGAATATTGTTGATAATAACTCTCATTTTCATATTCATTTACATGTTCACTATCATACTCATTATCACTTTCAGTGTAACTACGGAGAGGTGTAAGAGAAGAATTTATTTCTCCTCTAATATGAATTAAAGTATCATTTTAAATTAGAATATCATGTGCATATATGTTATCTATGGATGGAGTGTATGCATTATTTTCATGTGCAATATGAGAAATAAGAAAAGAAGAGTTTTCATTTAGACATTCTTTTGACAAAGTAGAGTTAGGAACATGAGATGTATCATTTGAACTATGCATTGCAAATTTTATTCTATTGAATTTATATTGTTGTAATTTGAACATAGAAGCAGCAAAAGAGAAAGAGAGAGATTAGGTTCACATGGAATAAAATTATCATCAATAAGAGGTTTACTTGGAAGTGCATCACTAATTTGTTCATTTGGTGCATTGTGCATAGGAGAATAGGGTGAACATTATCTTTCCCAATTATCAAAATTATTTTCTATAGAAGAAGGAATAAAAGAGATAGGTTTGAGAGAAGAAGATATATCTACTTGTACTTCACTATCACTATCACGTATATCATCATATTCCTCATTATAATAATAGTAATTATCTTCATTATAAATAAAATCATTTTCCACATTTTTAGCTAATGTGGAAATTTACAAATTTGTCCATTCATTGTCATAATTATGAGAAAATTTTAGAAATTGATATATGGGATGAGATGGAAGAAGTGCCTTAGTGGCCATTTTATTTCTTTCACTAAAGAGAATATTGAAAAATATTATTAAGCAAATAAATGCAAAATAACTATGAACAAAGAGATTTTGAAATTACATTTGACAAAATAAATAATTTGAAAAAAAATCAAACTATTTTTCTAAAAATTGTAAATGAGGAAAACTTGGGGTTTGAGGACCTAGTTTGAAAATCTAGGGTTTTGAGCTAGGGTTTTATAATTTTTGAAAATTATGCCAATAATTTAAATTCTAAAAAATATTTTGAATAGAATAAATGCACAAAAATTAATACAAAAATTATAGATTTGAAAATAATTTTTTACACAAGAAAACTACTAATATTGAAATTTTGAAATTATTTTTGACAAAGTAAACAATTTACAAAATTTCTAAAATATTTTTCTAAAATTTGCAAGGAAGGCTTGGGGTTTGAGGACCTAGTTTAAAAATCTAGGGTTTTAGAATTTTTGAAAATTATGCCAATAATTTAAATTCTAAAAATAGTTTTGAATAGAATAAATGTACAAAAAATTATAAAAAAATCACAAATTTGAAAATAAATTTTTGCATAAAATTTGAATGAAAAACCCTAAGGGTACCTAGAGTTTTAGATTTGTTTGAAGTAAGTCAAGTTCACCAAATGTTTATAATTTTTTGGAAACTAGTGTTTAGTTTTGAAATAATAAGGGGTCTGGATTAAGGGGGAAAATATAGTTTAATATGGAAAAATACATATTTTTATCAAATAATTTCCATGAGGAAGAAAAGTAAACTTATCTAAAAATGGACTAAAATTAATGATTCAAGAGCTAGAAATTGAGATGTAGGATTGGGATACTGTTTGGGATCTAGATCTAGCCTTCATTATATTATTGGTTAAGATCATCAAAAGTAGATAGGAGTGGCACTAGCACTGTACTCTAGCTCTACCACTATTATCCTAACGATCTGAGCTTTTTGGGTTTTGTTCACTAGGTCAGTGTGAGCCTATGTACCAAATTTTGGAGGCTAGAAGCCAAAAAAGCTTGTTTTAGGTATGTTTTAATCTAAAAAACCTTATATTAATATGCACACATGAAAATAATAAATTCATCAAAAGCAAAAGGGGGAAAAACTAGGTTAGGGGAAGCATGATCGTACGATCTAGAACCCCTATTATCCTGATCACTACCTATATTAACCCTCGAGATAGGGTCTCAGATAAAATATAGTTCTCACTTAGGGAACATGTATAATAAATTTGCATGATAGATCCAAGAATTAATTTTTCCTAGGCCCTTATTTGATCAAGCATGTAAGTCTATATGTGATGCAGAATGTTGAGTTATACTATTGACTAATTTTTACTATGTCTAATGTGCCAAAGTAGTAAGTTATAGATATAAAATGTCTTATGAAGTTATTTATATAAGAGACTCTTTATTTTAAATTTAATAGATTTTATTTACATTTGGCTTACATTTTTAAACTTAGGGATGAAGCTAAGAAAGGTGTTAAGACTCATTAAGTGAAGGAAACTGACCTTCAAAACTAAAAATAACCCTAGACAAGAGCACTGTAAATGGACACTAGTGGCATTAGTGCTATATTCCAACCCCAATGCTCATGTCCTACAGTCTTGAGACCTAGGGCGATGGAAGAAGGGTATAAATCTTGACTTGGATGAGGTGGAATGACTGGGAATAGGTAAAAAGGTGACTTAAGCATAGAACAAGATTAAAATGAATAAAACAAAGGACATGGCCAAATGTGAATAAAGATTATATTCTCTAGTTAGAGTCTCTTATGAAAGGACTATGAAAAGACATGATATGTGTGGTTGCTTGACCAATTTAATGTGTATATAGGTACATAGCATACTCAATTAAAAAAAAAATAATTATCAATACAAAAACCCCCTCATAATGTTGACTAGGGAGTGAAGACAAATTAATTCAATAAATCTAAAAGTTTCAATGTGGTAAGTTTACAAAAAACACAAAAAAATATTCAAGTGAGAGTGCCCAATATGCCACATTATGAGCTCAACAACTAAAATGTTAAAATGGAGTGTGAAAAATCACACACACATGAATGTATAAAAAATTATGAAAATCCTATGGCACTTTTTAAATAAGTGTGAGTATAAACTACATTTGAAAAATCCACTCAATGTAAAGTAGTATGATTTACATTATACATAGAAGCCACTAAGATGATAAAACTCAAAATCAGAATCAACATCAAAATAAAAATTTGCTACAACTATTAATAACATGAAAAAACACATCAATAAAACATCATGGAAATATAAGTCACCAGTCAAAAGTTGTGGCCTTTGTAAGGTCCAAAAAACATGAAGCAGCTACAAAAATAGACAATAAACTATTTTTTTTAGAAATATGAGTGATTTTATACATTGATGCAAGATTTGTTAAAATAAAAGGAACACTCAGAACATTATTAAATGTTTTTCTTTCCATTTCAGTTGACCCTCTCCCTAAAACTATTATAAAAGTGTCATCATCCCAACACTATGTATCAAACATAGTGTTATACATTGATGCAAGATTTGATTGACCCTCTCCCTTTACTAATATGAGTGATTTTATACATTGATGCAAGATTTGTTGAAAGAAAAGGAACACTTAGAACATTATTAAATGTTTTTATTTCCATTTTAGTTGACCCTCTCCCTAAAACTATTATAAAAGTGTCATCACCCAAACTGATATAAAAAATGCTAAAAATCTCTAAGGAAGAAAACTCAACTAGTGAAGAGCCTATGTGGTGAAAGGCCCTTGAGTGAATAACCCATGAAGATGTTGAAGATATAACTACTACAATATCCTTGCCCTTTTATTTCTCTTTCCCCTTACCCTTTGCCTTTGTATAATATTGGGTGTATGAACTCTACTT
Source organism: Torreya grandis (assembly GCA_037957365.1). Classification (NCBI taxonomy): domain Eukaryota; kingdom Viridiplantae; phylum Streptophyta; class Pinopsida; order Cupressales; family Taxaceae; genus Torreya; species Torreya grandis. Next base: position 53,916 of record JARHVA010010567.1, read on the forward strand.
GATTGACTCAGGAACACCTATTTTATTCTTCTCTAGGAGATGATTTAGGTGATCTATTTTCTCCTTCATGCACTTGTTTTCATCATGCCATTTTTTAAAAAAATAGACACTCTTCACCTTCTCTTTCTTAGGTTTTTCATTAGAAGAGGAGTATTCATTGTTGGTTTGGTAGAGGCTAATTCTTTCTTCTTCTCTTGATCATTATTATTATTTATCTTCTCTTTGTTTGAAGTCTTTTATTTCCCATTCCTAGAAATTAGGGATTAAGGTTTTGTGGATTTCAATGTGCCTAATTAGATCAACTTGTATTGTTCTTTGGTTGATTTGGTAATGAAATTATATAAAGAGGGCATTTTCCATGTAGTGCCCAAAACACTTTTGGTGGCATGGAAAGTAGAGACAAAAACTTAATAGTCATGACCTAGTTTAGAAAGTATATAAATAATAAGTTCATCATCTTGTTTTTTTATCCCACATTATTTCAAAAAAAATCTCAAGGACTTTAATTTAGTGAATACATCTTGAAGGGTGTCAAAGTTGCAAGGACTTAGGTTAATGAGTTCATTTTCAAGCTCATGACCTTTCATCACATCTTTCTCCATAAATAGTTTACCTAAAATGATCTATACATCATGTGGTGATTTTTTAGACTCTAAGTGAAATAGGAGATCAGGTGATATAAAAAGACATAATATCCCATAGGATTCATCACTATGATTTTACCACTTAACTTTCTCTACATATGTGTTAGGTTTAGTTTCATCACCCAAGGTTATCTTATACAAACTCTTACTCCTTATAATGATTTCCATATTGATTTTCCATTCATGATAGTTAAAAGGAATTAGTGGGTTGATTACACTTGAATTTATTTTAGTGCTAAGTTGAGTTTTAGTAGTAATGAAAGTGCAAGCAGAAAGAGAGATTAACTCAAAAGAAAGTACAACCCCTAAAATATGAAATGGTGAACCCTCCTAAAATGTTGAAAACAATGCATTATCAAATGAATTTGGGTACAACTGAGAATGCATCTAGATCAATTAGAGCAAATATAAAAAATTTGTGATTTGTAAGACTAGGCCAAGATTTCAAGCTCAACTAAAAATGCATCTAAGATGAGTACACAAACTGAGTAAGTGAAAATATGAATAACAATTCCTCTTTAAATATTACCCACAATATATTATTTTTATTTTATATATATATATATATATATATACAATGTTAAACTTGACCAATTCTCTTATGCACTACTTGTGTATTCAAATAAAAGTATCCTATTTGACCTTGTTTTAAATCAAGCTATTAAAAAAAGGTGATTGTAATATGTTATATTTTTAAAAAAATTAGGGAAAATTTTTAATAAAATTATATTAGTTTAGAATAAATTCTCAATCCTTTTGAAACTATACTAGTCTTTTCTATTGTTGTTTGAATATTTAGGGGGTTGTAGGGGGCATGTTGTATCTCCCCTTCTACAGTTGAAGGTTTTTTCCACCAAGTTCATAGGTTAAGCTAGCCTATTTTGGTGTAGAGGCTACATAGAGTGGTGGTTATAACTGGGTGGCAATGAGAATAGACTCAATAGGTGAAAATGTTATAGACAAGGGCTACCTAGAAGTAACACATAACTAGGATTGAACAATCTCTCAAACACATAAAACTAATCAAGGCTGAGCTAAGGCCAAATACATAGGTTGATACCAAACATAGGAGATCAAACCTAATATTTTATGGAGGCACACATTTATTTATTTTTAAAATTTACCAAACACATGGAACATGTAGTCACAAAGAAACTATAAAAATTGTGGTAATGGCTACCAATGAACCATATATGCAAAAAAATGAATCCACCAAAGATGAAAACTACCAAAAATGGATTGTATATAAAGATTATTTTGCAAATAATAATATCATTATTTCAAAAGATATATTAATAGAAATAAAAAACTATACACATGATTACCATGGGTGGATCTGATACCATATCAGAGATGTCTCCAGTTCTAGATAATGCAAAACAAAGGTTGAGATCATATGAGATGAAACTTATGCACACCATAATGTTTTTAAAGCAAAATTAAATCACTCAAATATAATATTGTAAGAGATAAAACTAAGTACATATAGGAAAGTAACTCTTCATTAAATTCAAAAGCTATCAAATGAAATGAGTACATATAAGAAAGTAACTCTTCCACAAAAGGTGATCAACATAGCCCTAGAATAGATAAGTAAATCATTCATAAAAGGTGGTCAACATAGCCAAAAATATATAAATAAATACCTTAGCTAGAATAGTCATTCAAGGGAGTTACTTCCTAGTCACCTAGTCAACTTGCACAAATAAGCGAGCTTCTCCATGAAAGTGGGAAAACTCTGAGGGGCAAAAGCCCATAATAAATAAATATAGTGAAAAATAAAACCCCTACTATAAAAATTTCATTATGTAGAACATGATTATAAACATGCCCCTACTTATATTCCCCCTTTAAGATGAGGTGATATAGTGCCTATTCATCATCTCCTTATAAAAGGAAATTAGATGATGTATTCAATATAATTTCACTTGATATTATTTTGAAAGTATTATGGAAAATAGTTTATAACATTATTTTTTCAAAAATTTGTAATCTAAAATAATATCTATGTAGTAAAAATTTAGCAAGTTTTGGTAGTGTTTGAAAATTTACAATTTTGGTATAATATGGAAGGGCTCATTGTCTAAATCCCAACACAACTTGTGGTTTCAAATTTGGATAACCGAGACTTAAGATATGCACATTTGAAGTTGTTGAAAAAGAGGTATATTAGGTGTGTTGTAATATAAATTTGAAATCATTTGAATTTTTAAATTTTACGAATTTAAGCTTTGAGTTTAGATAAGAACCATGACATGTAGAAGATACCCTCACCTGATGTGATTTGTTGTGCTCTAGAATACCTTAACTTTCTAGGAGTTTTTTGAGCTAGTAAGTAGGATTTATTATAATTTATTTGTAATTTTGATTTTTTTTAATAAAAAAAATGGGTCTATTTTTGGGGATTTTCGTAGGATTTTGGAAGCTTTCATCAGTACATTGATGTAAGTTCCAATGTTAAATGCTAGAATTTAATGTTTTCATCTAATACAAATTGTAGCATCTAATACTTCTATCCCATGTGGATGTTAGCGTCTGATGCTATTGTCTTTTGATTTTATGTATGATTAATTATTATTTATATTTTTTATTTAGAATAGAATCACTAAGTTTTTATTGTCATTTTATTGATTGTAGAATTATATTCATATTTGAGAGTTTGGCATATGTGACATTATTTGACATTAGTAGAGTTGGGTCTAGATGAATTTGAATAGGTTGTTATTGATTAGGCAAGGTTAGGTTATTGGCCCATTTGGGGAAGATCATATATGATATCCACCATTAATCACAACCCTAACTAAGAGGTGAAATCCAAATACATGTATATTCTAGCTTTTCACATGTGAGATGGCAGTCACCTTAGAGGATGTGTATCGTATTTATTGACAACCAATTGGGGGTGAGAAAATTAAGGTTGTTGAAGATGGTAGTTAAGGCTATATTCAATATTCCCATGTATATTTAACTATTCAAAGGGATTATGATGTAGATCTTAATAACATGATTTGGTTTGATATAATTATTAGAAGTGATGTTTTACAGATGCATACATTTATCTTCATTTTGTTGGAATCATTTTTGGTTGTAGAGGGCAGGAATGTTGGTATATATTATTAGATGTACCAAGTATTGAATCAAATTGGTCTTGATTAGACTAGGTATTCATGTGGTCATACTTTACTAGTCCACTTATACATAGATCTCTATAAGTTTGTATTGGAGAGTCATGGTGGGGGCATTAGATTAGTGACTCTATAACATGTTTGGGTTTATAATCATATTATATTGGTATAACTAGTTGGTGGTCCCCTCCCTAGATGGTCTCATCCATAAATGTTTATTCATTGATGGGTATTTCCACATGGTAGACTTCATACCATGATGGAGTATTAGATTACTTTGGATAGGGTATATCCAAATTAGATTATTTGGAATCCTTATAGGAATTTTGATGGATGGATTGAGGGACATGAGATACAGAGGATTCAAATCAATATGTGGTTTGTTGATTGATTTCCTAGTGTCTATGAGTTTTTTCATTATGAATGAGTTTTATGTTAGTTTAGGATAGATCAGGGAGTGCCCTTATCATTGTATCCATGGCATTAGATGGCATAGAGTGGTCATAGGATGCATGATAGGCCAACACCTACTACTATAGATCTAACAATGTGTTCAGATGATGAGTGAGATCTTATGGTTCCCTTGGTAGTATGAGATTATGTAGGGTGTATCGATGGATATATATAGTGGTGGACCAATTTTATATATCCTTTATTTTTTCCTATTGCAGTTATGGCCCAGGATGCCATCCTATAACATAAGGTGGTGGTGGAGGAGAGATAGGTAGTGAGGTAGGTGATAGTGCTCTTACATGACCAACATTGATGGATAAGGCAACCACTAGGGACACATGTGAGTACCATAGATTTAATTTTTGCATTTGATTTGGTTATAATAGTAGATAAATTATTTATTTTTATATACTTTGCTAACCGATCTCGTATATCAAATGTTATGTAGGTAACCAAGAGTGGTCAATGATGGTGGATTATGTGATACATGACCTTACTCATAGTGTGCATGTGGATGTAGATAGAGATGGATATATTTAGACATTTTTTGAAATTACTAGTGCCCATGCATAATTATTCAATCTTGTTATGAGTGTTATGGTGGCATAACATACTTCCCACAAAGTGCAAGGAGTTGTATGTGAAGCTAGATAGGTAGGACACCCACAGTGTAGTTCCATTGAGATTATGCAGATGTTGATTAATCTCTATGATATTTTAGATAGGATCATGAGGACATAGTGTGGTGTTTAGGTTATTTTGAAGAGAGAGTATGCATGTTATCATGTGCACACATACTTTAGTTTGATCCTAGTGTATCTACACTAAGAAGTGTTGGATTTGTATATGTTGATAGTGATGAGGATTACACCTTTGGGGATATGACCCCAACATATGATTGATATTCTTATCTGTATAAATATTTGTATCAACATATATATATATGAAAATTTTCACATAGTTTTATTTAGTGTTGAATGGATTTACACTGCTTGATTCTCTTTTAGTCATTATACAATTTTTTAATTGCATTTATTTCTATAGTGTATGTTATGATTTGTTAAATGATGTAAAAAGTATGTTTATTTTTTAAATGCATGTATTATATTAACAATAAATATTCCACCATATCCAATGAAATTTGGATCGGTATAAGAAGTCTTGACTGTAATGATCATGTGGAAATGGGACCACATATTGTGATTTTATAGTCATGTTTAAAATATTTGTAGAAATATGTTGTAAATGTGTATATATTAGTTTATGTATCCATATATATTATGTAATTTTACCTTCTTCCTATGTCTCTTTATGAAGGACCTAGTCAACCAATGGTTCCTTGATAGGATCCATGTGGGAGAGATCAATCTTGGGAGAGAGTATACTAGTAGAAGGAATTCTACTAGAAGTCATTTTCTATGAAGGTTGATATACCATGTGTTCATTGCATGGATCATCATGGGATGTTTCAACCTTCTTATACAATCCTATAGTATAATTATATGTAATAGGTCTATATATGTCTTTTATATATGTAATTATTTCATGATCAAATAAATGTATAATATTTTTCTCAAAATAAAAACACTCATTATCTCGATGAACATTAATACCAGACAAGTGAGAAAGTGTTTTCATTTTTCCTTCTCAAATATATGAGGTGGATAATGTGAGTTTAGAGGGATTATTATTAGTCATTTATTCAAAAAAGTTTTTAATATGCCATGTGGTGTATCTCGATACCAATCAAACTGAAGAGTCTACTATTTTGTGGTGGTATATGGTCTAACTAGGGGAGATACTCTCAAAGTGATTTAAATTTTAATGGGATTATGGAATGTAAAACCTTAGGTTGTTAAAGTGATGGAATAATAAATTAGGAAATAAATATAACAATATAAACAACCTCTAATTTGTATAATGATTGATTTAGTTGATTATTCTATAAATAATAAATGAATTAAAAGAGATGTACTTAGCTATAAACTGACTGAGACAAATAAAGGACAATATGAAAATAAGTACAAAGACTCTGAAGGATGTCTTGAAAAACAACCAAGAGTCAAAAAATCTCATGGAAAATATCATGGTTCTATGCATATTAGCACACCATGATAGTGTCCTATGTGTTTTACTACTATCCTTTTGCAAGCAATGATAGTGAACTTCTGGGTGTACCTTCACCTAGTTTTGGGGAGTTTGTGTCTATATTCAAAGATGTTAATTCACTTTTGGTTCCCTATTTTGATTAATTCCAATGCCAAATCCTATGCCTCCATATTAGTTATGATACTTGAGGAAAACTAGTATAAAAATAATGGCATTATTAGAGTAGGTTGCATGTGACCACAACACCCCATGTGTTTAGAATTGCCTACATACCAATACCTCAAAAGGGGCTCAAGCCCGATGTAATTCTCCCAATATAAGTGTTGGTGCAAGTGGAAGTGAATTCTAGTATTAATGTTAGTTGTAGAGCTTTAATTGTGACTTTAGACTATAAATATATGTATATGTAAATTGAGCTTAGGTTTATTGTAGATGGGTATATGCATAAGTATGGCAGAATAGGGATCAATAACCTTGATTTACATAATTATTTTTGAGTTTGTTTCTAAGTATTTGCATCTAATTTACATCCAATGGATAAGTGAATGAAAGTGGTCTATTTATAGCATTATGGTGTTTGTCAAGATGTGAAATAGGTATAGGCTGACCCTAAGGATGCTTAGAGAAATATAAAGATATTTGTTGGGGTAGCAAGTAATAAGGGGACATTATCACTACCCTTTGGTCAATAGGAGAATGAAATATAGTTCAAAGGACTACGCTAATGTCTAGGTGGTATGAAATATGAAAGTGAGACATAGGTGCTTAGGGGGTAGATTAGTTCTACTTTTGGTATATCTAGGAATGGGTTGGACTCGCACAAAAGTCAAAAAATGATCAAGAGAGGTCCTAAGATAGGTCTAGGGATAATATAAGGATGTGCTTATCTTAAGTGACACTCATTACACTAAAATGAAATTTCAGATGATTAAATTTGACCCCCTTATTTTATAAATGTAGTAAATCAAAATGACTAGAATAAAGTCAAAATAAACATACGTGGACTAACCTATGAAGGGAAGCCCTTGAATATGGGTTTGAGTCTATGAAGAGTGATCCATTGCATGTCCTAAAAATGACACATGAAGGAATCAATGCTTAATTAATAAAAATCAAAATCAAATATAAAATTGAGTAAAGAGATTAGATAAATAGGAAAGGAATGAATACACCTCGTTGGATATGCAAACTAATGCTAAAACCTAATGACATCTTATGTGTGCATGTAAATGGTGATCAAACAGTGAATAGATTGGATTGATTGGATGGATTGATTAATCCTCATGTGTTTTTAGCTCAATAACTCAATCTATCCTTGAATCCATCATTTCTAACCCTTACTCAATGGATCATAATATATGAATAACTTGTATTGGACTAATGGCTTGCCCAACCGTCTTACATAGGTGGCTCAAAGAATAAAGTAAGCTATGACTCCATCGTTGCCTACCCATGTGTAGTGGATTCATATGAAAATTAATTTATGCAATGTAAATTAATATGTGTGATGTAACTAAAACTTTATAGGATGGCTCTAGGGCCACTCAAAAACTCTAAAATGAAAAATGGCTTAGGGGCCATTCAAGTACTCAAGAATGTAGTTCAAAGACTAATATGTAATTCCAACAACTATAAATGGAATAAGGTATAAATCTAGTGTAAACCTAGTGCATATGGTGTCTATATAAACAACATACATAGTGACATGGAGATGCCATTACATTTGATAGTACTAGTGTCAACTGAACATATGGGAATAATGCACCATGCACATGCCCCTAACTTTGATATATGTGCATATGTATTATGGAATGAGTCATAATAATCTATGTCTAAGTATCTAAAAATAAAATGGAAGTGATCATGCCATATATGATGGCATCAATCTAAGCAAAACTTATATAATCTATGCAAAAATTAAGAATATATTGAACTTGTCTAATAATCTATGATTGAGACTATGCAAATCTAAACTATAAATGTTGTACCGTTCTAAAAAATTATAAAATTTTCTATTTTTAGGGATACTAGAAATTAGTGAAATCCCATGGTCAGTAACACACTACACTAGTGTCCTTTGTGCTTCGCTATTGACCAACCATGTTGTTTCTATGCAAAATTATGACTGATCTATATGTGATTATATTTCACTATGTTTTCCTAAGTCTAGGATCTGTAATGTGTTTGTGTGTTAAAAACTATGTTTTGAGTGTATTAGGATGGATTGATCTCCATGAAAAACCCCTGTGAATATCTCCTCTTTTAAGGGGAGTTTTAAAAACACTGCAATAATTGTCCTCAAAATAAAATCTATGCATCTAATGTGTTAGACTGAAAACATATGATATCTAGTTGATAATGAAATATAATGTGTATACATGGCATCATAATGTAAAATAATAAAATCATAAGTTACTAATGTATATTGTATGTTAGATCTATAATTTTCAAGGTTTTTAAGATAGATATAAAAAAGTATGTATACGAACACCAAATTTGGAGTATAATCTAAGAAACTACCTAGGGACATGGGACATGATGTCCATCAAGGCACCCAAGAGGAAGGGGAGATGTATGATGTCCTTCATGGCATCACAAACTAGATATGAATGTAGTAATCAAGAGACAAGTATCATGTCCATGACATGTACATGAAATCACACATATAAATAATTGAGGAACACAATGAAGTCCAAGGGGCCATAATACAAGGGACATGGGCACATGTCACTAAGTCTAAGAAATCAATACATATAAGTACATGTTTAAATTTCCACACATGCAAAAAAAAGAAATGTTGGCTTAGATCCACATGGAAGGACATGTTCAAATGTCCACATACACAATCAAGAAGGCATATATAAGGACATGGTCACATGTCAAAAACACATAATGAAAGGAATTATCTTAGAGCCATATAACAATGTCATATTCCAATGCTATCAAATAGATGTAGAAGTTAAGAGACACAATCGAATATACATTAATAAATTAAAAAATGAGAGTGTGCATAAGCATGTGGTATAAATATGTATAAGAATAAACACATACATAAGCTAAGTCTATAGTAGTGGTAGTCGTAAAAAATATTAGTATAGGATAATCAATATCAATATATGATCAATTCTAAATTTGTGATATGGGGTATAGAAAGATATAACCTAGTAAACTACAATTTCTATAGTATGATGCCCCATTGGGTGAATGTATCAGTGTTGAATCTGTGTATCAGTGTATGTGCCTCCAATGGGTAGATAATAACAAATCTAAATCTATATAGATGACATCAGTCCTATAGTAATATTCAAACACTCAAAAGGAACAAGTGAAGCATGAATGTATGATAAAACTAACTAGACTAGCATAGATAGCATATGTAGTACCTATAAAATAGAAGGAATGTAAACTTAGAAATGCATACAATCCAAAATTTGTGTTTTTTGAGAAAATATTTGAATTCATTTTTATTATTAAAAATGTTATGTTGTCTTTTTATTTTATGAGTATAAGATATGTACAAGAAACATGAAAATTAAATTATATATAAGGATCTAGGTAAGAAAAACTATGCACAAGTAGAGAGGAACATACTAACTGATGAGTCTCATAAGAGACTCACTGTCAAGGTGTCCTATAGGAAATAAGGGAAGAGTGACTACACATGTTATGTGAGGTGGTATATAAGATTTATGAATTATATGTACTAAGTAATCTATATCTGAAATTGCTTGTGGAGTGGGGTTATGAATAGATGGAGATAACTAAATAAACATATGAAATGTGGGGATCTTGGAGATGTATCTAGTAGAAGAAACTATGAATGGCATGGGAGATCTATGCTATAACATAATCTAGATGATAATGGGGTAGAGAGAGGTTCTCTATAATCCACAACATGTATCTGGTGTATGGGTCTCTCTAATATAGGTAGAACTCACCTACACTAGTGAATCAACTAATATCGAAGGTGTACTAATGGAAGATATGTGTGGAACTTTGAATAGTGGTTGTTATGTAATTTTTTGTGGAATAGGTAAGGGATACTCATATGAAAGGCCCTTGGATGTAACCACTTGATTAACAAATTTATATTTAAGACATATGTGTATGGTGGATGGAATGGCTTGAAGCTATTGTATCCAAAGCCTACCCAATAACATGTTAAATGTGCCAACACTAAGTATCACTAAGAAGTTGGTGTCCATGTGTGTGGGACCAACATGTAATGGAAGTATTATCTCCCCAATGGAGATCTAAACATGGCCACTGAACCCACAAATAAATGTATCTATCTGAGAAATATCTTTCTTTGAATATCCTGAGTGATGTAGAAGTGTAATAGTATACACATTAATGCTTGACTCATTTTTAACCATGACACTTTGAATAGAATGATGACCAATGTAAGATCGTATAAAGAGTGCATATAAATTTGAGTCATCATCAATGATCTCTTGCTATGAGAAAGTGATAAGAGGTCTAGTTGGCACTATAGTATGATACACACCAATGATAGTATTTATAGGGTATGTCCATCATATGAGTAGGGTAAGATGTTGGTGGTGTGTTTTATTGATAAGTATAATGAACACTCAAAGTGCCTATTGTCTCATTATTTGTATGATTTGAAAACTAATCTAAAAATATTTGCAATGCTTTTGATTTCATTGGTTGTGCTTTTGGAGCCTCTGTAAGGGTGCTCACATCAATGATATTAACATATATCAAGTCTTGTATCTTATACCATAAGCTAATACATCTATTTGTAGTATGGCATGATGCACTATGATAGTTGTAAAATGCATTGGCATCATAAATACTTGGAAGAGGCCTAATTGTATCAACCTCTTTAATGGGAGGGAGAGCTATGAAGTTACATTCCAAGTTTTGTTGAATAACATGTTCTAGTGATTCAAGAAGATTTGTGAATGGTCTCTTTTGAGGAGCTAATAAAACCATGTGAGGAATTGGCTCTAAGGCTACATTAAATTTTTTATTTTGATTGATCTTATTTTTAGTGAGCCTCACCTTAGATGGGGGATTATTATAACTCTTATTATTTGAATATGATCTAGTTATGTAAATTAATTTACCCATGGAGATAAGTTTGACTTCCCATTATTTCATTATATGGCATATATCTATGAATGATGGAAACTTTTTGAATTGTATAACTTCATGTAATTCAAGTAATAAACTCTGCTTGAGTATGTTATGGAGTTCTCTATCTTCCATGGGGATAGTAATCTTTTCTAATATAGTTTTATATCATCAGACATATTCAACCATTATCTCATTGGATTTTTTCATGAGTTATACAACTTGAGCATATGAAACCTTGTCACTGATATTGAATGAAAAGTGTGATAAAAATGTATCTTCTTATAGATTAAAGGATATGATGGACTAATTAGGAAGATCATAAAACCATTGTAATGCATAGCATTTTAAGCTACAAGAAAACAAATTAGTCTAAAGCTAATCATTAGAAATGTAGTCCAAACATAGTGTGTGAAAATCTTGGAGATGATGATCTAGGTCACCTTTACCATCATATAGAGTAAACTTGGGTGACACAAATACAAAGGGCAAAGAAGTTTCCACCATATGTTATGTTAAAGGTGTATGTAGGAACATATGAGAATCCAATGCATAATATGGTCCATTAGTACCCTATTGAAGATGTAACACCTTGGACTACAGATAATTGTTATCCTACCAAAGGGATATTACATCATAAAATGATGGATGTGTACTATCCACAAGAGGTGGTGCCACTAGTAAGGGTTGGCTAGTTATAACAGGTTGTTTTAGATTTTGAGTTTCCACCATAATAGGTGTAAAAATATTGGTATCTATAGGTTTGGAGGGTTGACATATAGTGGATTTTAAGAGCTCTCATTAAACAATATGGATATGGTCATGTTGCATATCAAGATATTTTGAAATGAAATATTTCAAATGTCTGTTATCAGTCTCATCAAATCAGTTATTGAATTCTTCCATTGTAGGTTGGGAAGTAGGAAAATAAAAATGTGTATATTTCAAACCTTTTAAGAAATTAAATATATAAAATATTATAGAAATATAATAATGAAGCAGATCCAAGATTTCGAAATTTATTATTAAGCATAGAAAATAAAAGGATTAAAACACTAAGAGCATCTATGAATAGGTTTTGGACAATATTTGAAGTAAGTCAGGTTCACTTAATGATTTAACTTTTAAGGGGATTATGGAATCTAAAACCCTAGGTTGCTAAAGTGCTAAAATAGTAAATCAGTGAATAAATATAGTAATAAAAGCAACCTCTAATTTGTACAATAATTGATTTAACTAATTAATGTATAAATAGAAAATGAATTATAAGATATGTACTTAGCTAGTAATTAATTAAGATAGATAAATGATAGGCTATAAATTAGTACAGGGACTATGTAGGATGTAATGAACAAGAACTAGGATTCAAAAACCCTCCTAGATAATAGTGTGGTCCTTTGGACAATAGTGTACCATGTTAGTGTCCTATATGTTGTGTTAGTGTCATTTTTCAATTAGGGATAGTGAAATTTTGGATGTACCTTTACTTAGTTTTGGGGAGTTTGTACCTATATACATAGATACTAATTCACTGTCTATTCTTTGTTTTAATTAATTTCAATTCCAAAACCTAGATCTACATGTTTTTTATGTCATTTGAGGAACACAAGTAGAAAAAGAGTGGCATTAGCATGATAGGATAGATGTGACCTCAACACCCCATGTGTTAAGTATTGCCTACATACCAATACATTGAAAGGGGATCAAGCCTAATGTAGTTATACCAATCTAAGTCTTGGTGTAAGTGAAATTTAATGTTAGTATGAGTGTCATTTTGAGTTCTTTGATTGTGGCTTGAGACTAGAAATTTGAATAATCTGATCTTTAGATTATTGTAAATGGGTGTATGCATAAGTAGGGTATAATAGAGATCAATGACCTTGATTTTCATAATTATTTTTGAGTTTATTTATGATTATTTATATTTGACTTCCATCTAGTGGATAAGTGAATTAAATTTGTCTATATATATCATTCTGGTGCTTGTCAAGATGTGAAATAGGTCTAGGTTGACCCTAAGGATGATTAGAGAAATGGAAAGATATTTTTTATGGGAGTAAGGAGAAAGGGGACATTATAATTTCCCTTTGGTAAATAACATAATGTGTTATAGTCCTAAAGACCATGCTAATGTCTAATTGGTAAGAATGTATGAAAATGAGACTTGGGTGCCTGGGGGTGGCTTAGTGCTACTTTTGGTATATCTAGGAATGGGTTTGACTAACAAAAAATATGAAAAATGATCAAGAGAGTCCTTAAGATAGGAATAGGTCTAAGTTAAGGATAGGGTGGCTTCAAGTGACACCCATTCCACTAATATAACATTTTAGATGACTATAGTAAGCATGTTCCTTTCCTTTATTCAATATCTTTATTGTTTGTTTTGTGACATATGTGGCTAGTTATATAGAAGTATTTTAAAGTGGTTCAGACATTTTGTAACTTGTTTATTTATTTTGGAAATAATATTTTTATAATGTGTGGATTTGAATGGAAAAATAGGCAACTTGGTTTGGGTATTACTTAGATTACACACATATTTGTGCATGTCCTAATATAAGATTTCAAATGAAGCAAAGGGATTATGTAATGATCTTTCTCAGAGTGGAAAAATAAGAGATACACTAAATATAAATTGTATTTTCAAATATTATGGTGTATAATGTAAGTTTTGGTGGTCCTAAGTTGTACCCTGATTGAGCAAGGGGATTATTCAAGCCCTTCTGCTCAAACCTAGTTCAACATGGGACTGACCCTAGGTTGTGGGTCACCTAAAATTGGCTCAGAATTTTGAAGAAGGCCAACTTCCTTTTGTATCTAACACCTACACTAAGCCTAAAATAGATCTTGATTGGGAAAGAAAGAGAGATTAACAATAATCTATGAAAGCATGTAAAAATAAGGTGATGCACTAAATGTTTTGGATCCTTAAACATGCATAAGACACACTATAGGACACATTCAAGACTAATAAAAATCACTTCATTCACTCATTTATCAATTTCCACATAAGTATTTCACAAAAAGGCAAGGACTAGATATCAACCTAGCATATGAGGGTAATTTTCCACTTCCACATTGACCAATATACTATATATGCACTTAGAATGACCTATAAGAATTAACAAATCACTACATGAAGGTGAGAAAACTTAGATAGAGGAAAGGAAAACATACATTCACCTAACCACATCAATGAATTTAAGATACATGCTTCACTTAGCTTGAAAAATGAAGGAATTAAGTCTTTATGGCATCAAATAGGTGTTACAGTACAAATTTTGGTAGATTCTAGTCATGCCAAAGAGAGGGATCAATTTTAAGGCTTATAAGCCTATATTTATAGCTAAAGGGATAAAAGAGATGGGGACCAATGCTATAATGATGAAGAAGGGGGCATTATGATCAAGATTTTCAATCATCTGGCATTGATTTAGTTAGAAAGTATCATCATGCTAAAACTACTTCTGAGAAATGACCATGACAATCATATAAGTCTTTTTCAATCCATTTCTAGCATGTATGATGCTCCTTACAATTACATTGGTAGAATCAAGTCATTTCAAGATGAATTACGACATCAAAGCCATTACAAAAGCTCGATAAATCTTTTTTAATCTCCTTCCAATGTTGATACTATTACAAATTAACCAATCTACTTTGATCTTATTTTAGCATTGATTGCTCCTCACTGGCTTCCTACTGGTTTGTTTTAGCATGTAAAAAGGGTCATAATCTCCAATACCTCCTTGCTAATGACCTATCCATGCTATTAGTTTTGGTGATGAACCCTTGAAACTAATGTATATGCCTCCATGGCATCTTCTTGGCATATTTACGCTAATTTAAATTTGATCGTATCTGGCTTCAAATTTTGATATTGGCCCTTGATCTTGAATTTGCATGGTCTAACATGATTTATTAGATCTATGGGATCTACTGACTCATTAACTTCTCTCTCATTGTCGATCTTTCCTCATGATTGAATGCAGACTGTTGGATCTCCTTTTTCATATACCATTTGATCTTTCATTGTATAAATGAATACGAGCCATCTATTTTTTCCTATTTAATGTGGTTGAGACACTTATCACCTATACATTTATCTTTGAGATTCATTGAACTTTTAACCCAATGTTCACCATTGATCTTTGGATGCATGATTAAATGTGTGCTATTGGATCTTTTAGATCCATAAACTTTGTCATTTGTTGCTCACCATTGATCTTCTTGATACTATGGATTGTACACTATTGATCTCCCTTTGATCCAATGACCTTGTTAGTCACCGTACGCTATTGGATCTTTGATTCATGATCAAATGTTCACTGTTAAATATTTAGTTTAAATTTAAATTTCTATTTTATGAGACTTTAACTTGATGTTTGTGTTCTCATTTCACTCTACAAGTCTAACTTTAAAGGCTTATATCTTGAGATAAGAAGCTCATCAAGACATGAAATTTGTAAAGGATGACCTTGGAATTAAATGCATTTATCCCATGTGATCCTTTTAGCTTGAGAGGTTCCTAAGAATACTTATAAAATGCATAATCAAATTGGTCTATTCATTTATACATGATGTTTGATGATGGTTTGATTCTTCTAGGCTTGCCCAAGTCATTTATTGATCATCTTTGAAGGGTCATATCTACATATATAAATTATACCAAGGAAATAAACTTGTAGGGAATAATTAGGGCACAAAATATATCATCTTAAGGAACTCTTAAGACCAACCTATCTCACAAGGTAAACTAGCATGATATGTTAAGTTTCAAATGATAGGGTGATAATTTAACCTGTGGGGGAAAAATTGGCAACATTATGGTGAATTAACTAGGAAGCATGCCTACGATGCTTGAGAAATGGACCATCTACATGAATTTTGGACTCATAAATAATGACAATTTTGATTCATGGATATAAACAACCCCTTTGACTTATAAAGATAATGGATTCCACTAAAATAGGGAAGGAAATAAATAAAATAGGGAAACTATCTAAACAAAGAAAGATCAAACAAACTAATATGCTAAGACAATAATTAGAGGAAAATAAGACCAACTAACTATGTAAGGGAACTTAACTTCCATAATAGCAATACTTTAGATGTATCCCATTAACTAGGATAGGAAGTTCCTCACCATCCATCCTTACAAGTTGGAAGGAATTGTGGGGTTTACAGCTAGAGATTATGTATGGACCACTCCAAAGAGATTCAAATTTTGTATGCCTTCCTGGTTCAACTCTATCCTCATCCCACTTGAGGACCAAATCCCCTTCCTTAAAACTTTGTGAAAATATCCTTTGTCAAAGGCTCTCTTCACCTTTTCTTGATGGCTTTCTATGGCTAGCATGGATTGATGTCTTGTCTCTTCCAACTCCATAAGCTCAGCATACCTAATCTCTATAGGTTCATTCTCCAAAAACTCAAGTTGATGCATCAATTTTAGGGTAGGAAATTCAAGAGAAATAGGCATTCTTACTTCCTTAATATACCAGCTTATAGGGAGAGTTGGCTATTAACTTACTATAGGTGATCCTATTAGCCCATAGAGCTAACTTTTATTTGAGATGCCATTACCTCTTATTATCTTCAATTGTTCTTATGATCTTCAACAGGTTCTTATTGGTGGATTTAGTAAGACCATTTCCTTAGGGATATTAGTTTGATGAAGTGTTCAGATAAACCCAATGTTCAATAGCCCATTGGATAATTCTAGATCCTATAAGGCCATATTATTGTCAAAGATAATATTTTAAGGGACTCCAAATATAGTAATCAAAACTTCATAGAAATATAAAACATTGGACTCATTTGCCTCCTTCAATGCCACTGCTTTTTTCCATCTAGTAAATTAGTATGTGGAAGTTAATATCCATTTATGTATTGAGCTTGAAGGGGGGTTAATAATACTAATAAATTCTAATCCCATTGGATAAAGGGTTGATCCATTGTAATTGGTTGGAGAGGTAAGGCTATAAGCTTTACCTTCCCTATAAATATAACACATTGTTTGTATTTCCTAACCCATGCATGACAATCACCAAATAAGCTTAGATAATAATACCCACCTCTCATGATCTTGTTAGCTATAATCATTGATGAATAATTCCCTCTACCATGTCCATCATAGAACTCTTGAAGTAGTCTTTCTATTTGATGTGGATCAATGCATCTTAACATCATACTATTGATATATTTTAAGATATAAAACACCATCAACAAGAAAAAATGGAATGGATTATAATCTGAAATATGTTATTTTTCAAGGATTTAGTTGAGAGGGATAAATACCATCTTGGAAACATGTTACCAAATAATGTTACTAACTAGAAGGTGAGGTATGATCAAATGTAACCTATTCATCAATTGACACCATAGCCACCTCATTAGCTTCTTGTAAGTATTGGGCTAGGGGTTCACAAATTCCCTTGCCTCTAATCACCTTAAGACCTTGATATACACATCATACTCCATTACATTTGTTATCTAGCTAGCTCATATCGCATTGATGTCCTTATTCAAGAGAAACTCCTTGACACTTGGATGTGTAACCATTAGGCATATCTTATGATTAGACAATAAGTTCTAAAATTATTGAGAGACCTTATGATTGAAAGTGCATGCTTATCAACAAAAGGTTACCTTGTTTCATATTATTCTAAGCCTTGATTGAAGAAGGCTATTGGCTGCTCTAAGGCCTCATAGTTATACTACATAAGAATGACTGAAATGGTGTCAATGTTAGCATAGTTATAAAAAATTAAGTCCTTTGATAAATTTGGGTTCATGATCATAGGAGCACTAGCCATAGCTTTCTTAATTTACTCAAATTTCCTTACTCCTTCCTTGGACCAGTTGAAACTCTAATTATTATTTAGCATGATTGTTAGTGGCTTAGCTAAAGTGGAAAAATCTGAGATGTATCTTCTAATAAAGTTGATCTCCACCAAGAAACTTAGCAAAGATATTTTGTGCTTGGGCAAGGAAAGTACAAGAAATGAAGTTGTTCTTTCAAGATATATGCTCAAACCATGATTTGAAATTATATGTCCAATGAGCTTACCTTCATGAACTAAAAAGACACACTTTTTGGGATTCAAGGATACCCCAAATTGCCTACACCTTTCAAACACTTTCTCAAGGTGAATCATGTGCTCACTTACATTTTTGAAAACACTATAATATCATCCAAATAGAATATCATAAACTTGTTAGGAAGGTCCTAGAATGCCATATCCATGGCTCTCTAAAATGTTTCTCTTGTATTGGATAGATAAAATGGCATCTTTTTATATGAAAATGTCCCCTACTTATGGTGAAGGCCATTTTCTTGATCAAAATTTGGTTTTAAACACTATAGCCATCTAACAAGGAAAACCTTTCTAAACCTACAACCAACTATAAAATCTATTTCATAGATGGCAGTGGATATTGGTATTTAAGGGAAGCCTTATTCAAGTCACATAAGTCAACACATAGTCTAATTTAATCATTCTTTTTTTGTACTAGGAAAAGGTTTACCACCTAATTTTAGTGCATGATTATAAATATAATAATTGACTCAATTATATTATGAAGCTCATCTCTCATCAAATACTTAAGCTTATGATTAATAGGCCTTTGTCTTTATCTTACTACATTAGTTTCATCTTCTAGCTCAATGGTGTGTTTAGCTAGACTTGGGTCAAATCCAGTGAGATCACTATAATGTCATGAAATACATCAACAAAACCTACACATAACTCAATGAAAGCATAAGTTTCTAAATAAATGCATACCTTTCCCATACTTAAGTTCTTACTAGGTACAACTTCCACATTGGCATAGTATTATTACTTTGTTGATAAAGATTCCTTTTTTTTCTTTAGCTCATCATCACCAATAAATATGTTTTCAAGTGTGACCCATCCCTTAGGCAATTTATTTACTTTTAGTTTTATAGTCTAATCACCATATTGTTGCAATTATTTTAACTAATTTCTTAAAGAAAATTTAGCTTCTTCTTGTAGGAACCTGAAAATCTGATTATCATCTTCAAACACATACTAATTATCATTATTATCTGGGACAAAAGGCCTTACAACCACCTTAATGTGTGACTAGACCTTTTCATTTCTTATATCAGCTGGGATACTAAATTGTACCCCAATGGAAGCCAACCTATCTACATGTTTATTCTCATCTATTAGTATTACTTGAATATTGAAGGCCTAAAATTATTCAAGCCAAGTCTCATACCCTATGTTTATAAGATTTAATCAATGGGTTTATTCATATATTAAGACCTCTCACTTGGTGAACTACAAGTTCACTATTACTAAAGACTTGTAAGGTGCTGACTTTCATCTTCCTATCCCATTGTAAACCATGAAATAGTGCCTCATATTTTGTAGCATTATTTGGACAACCAAATTGAAACTTAACAGATGAGAAGTAGCTTTTCTTTTCTAGATAAATCAACATCATTCTAACCTTGGTACCATGATTATTCCTTGACCCATCAAAGTGTAATTTCTAGATATCATCTCTAGACTCACCATCCTTCATCAAGGCTATAATTGGTGCATCTTTCTCATGCCAAAAATAAACACCAAATCCTTCTTCTTCAATTAGCTTATAAGGATCATATTAATGTGAGATAGAGTCCCACTCATCACAGAACAAATTTGGAATCCCATCTAAAGGTGATTTAGTCCCCTCTGCACTAGTTTACAATACCATATCAAAGATGACATAATTAGTATTTACAACATTTGGCATATATGGTTCTAAATATAACCATGCAATTGGTTTAGAATGTATGGTTACCTTGGTACCACACCTAGTTTTGAGCATCAAATATGTTCAATCAGCTGATAAGTATCCTCCAATCTTTGAGGTGAAGTCCCTTGACAAACACATGGAAAAATAGGAAGGCAAGTCCACCACAACCACATCTTATTGAATGGTAACATTGGGGAAAGGGTTTAGTGTCAAATTTAGATCTTTGATTATGCCTAATATATTTTTTGATGACTCATCTAATTACAATACTCATTTAGTATTTGGTTCATAGATAAGACCAAGCTTATCTTCAATTTGTTTAGGCATGATAGTGCTAATGGCTCCACTATCCACCATATAGTTATGAACTAAATAGTCGCACAACATCTAAGAGAGATAAAAGGGAGAATTTTTACTTAACCTAATATTTGTCCCTTTTTTCCATTTTGTGTACCTACTATACTTGATGCTTCATTGGCTGGTCTGAATTAGTTGGGATAACTCCTTGCTTCTCAACTAGTTTTAGGGACACCTTGAGAGCTAAAATCTCTTGGATGAGTGTATCCTTTTATAATAAAATAGAAATGTAATCCCACATGTTGATGATGACATTGGATTTATTCATCTGATCCACTATATCAAATGAAGCTCCACTAACCTTTGGCTACACCTTTTGAACCACTAGTTGTTCATGGACTAGAGGTATTTAAGGGATCCTGCCAACCTCTACATTCTAACTTCTTTATGTTTTAGGTGTACCAGGTTGATCTTTAGTACTTTTGGAAATAACATTAAGAGTACTTAAATCATTAGTCACATCTTGAGCCTCATTAATGGCTCTTCTTTTATCTCTAGTTACAACTATAAATTGACCACATGAATTGCTAATCTCACCACCATAATTGAATGCATAATAATCCATTATCCAATTTACATTAATTGCATTAGGTTTACCTTGAAATTATTGAGCCTCTATTTAGGGCCTCAAATTTGTCTCTTGATATTAACCTCCTTGAAGATAAAAATCCTCTTGAGTCATTTGTGGCATAGTAATGTTTTGTGATACCAGGGCTTGGTTCTAAATATCATGGAGGTTGGAGGGCTACCAATTTAAGTCATGCATTAGATCTTTTTGATTAGGTGTGGAAATAATAGCTCTTAAAATTTTTGGTACATTAACATCAAGAGATGCATATGGTTTAGTTTGGGTTATGGCTCCTTGTGATTGGTAAACTGGTCTATTTTATCTAAATCCTTGATAAGAGGCCTTTGATATCTAGAAGATGGATAAGAGGTCTGATTCTATTGTTGATAAGGCCTACCCTAGGATTTCCATCTTTTGAGTTGAACTATTTCATTCCCAAAATATTGTAATAGACTTTTCAACTCTCTAATCTCACTAAATTAAATAAAAGGGGCTAAAACTTGAGCCTTAGGAGATGGAATAGGGGATAATGATGGAGACTAAGGGGTTTGAGGTGGTGGAAAATATTTCAAATCTAGGAATATAGGCACTGGAGGCTTAGGAGAAAGTTTATCAACTTGTATCAAGCTATGCTCTACCTTAATGACAACCTCATAGGCATCTGGCAAGGTAATACCATCCATTGATTGTGTCATCACACTAATATCAGAATTAAGGGATTTAAGATAGTATAAGAAGTCATATTTTTGGGATGGTCTAATCACTATAGGAATCCTAGTCTATGTCTTTTGGAATCTGACATTAAAATAAAATATGAACTCATGGGGATCTCTCTAAATGGTAGTCAACTATTTAACTAATGATAGGGTGGTTAGACTTGTCCTCAAACTACCTAACCAAGGCTACCTCTAACTCATCCCATGTAGAAATAGAATTCAATGGAAGATTTCTATACCACTACAATGTTTTTCCTTTGAAAGAAGCAACAGGTAGTCTAATAGCCACATTAACTTGAACAATATTGTGAATGGAATAAAGGTTGGTAACATCTTAGATGTGATCAATAGTAGTTTTTTGATATTCTCCAAAAAATAATGGGATGATTTTAAGATTAGACACAAGAATATCATCATACTAGGCTAGGTTCAATGGACTACCTCTATTGAATAGAATAAACACTTGATTCCCGATAGCCATCTGGGTGGTGGGGATTATATTGCTTAATATAATAGTATGACCTAGGGATGAATATTTATTTTGGAGATAACGTATTGTCCTATTAAATCTTGATATATTATATGAAATGGAAGGTAGCTTAATAAATTTAGGAGGAATACCTTAACTAGTTGATCTTGTAGTAACTTTTGTCATCATAATACTATCTAGATGGTGCTATAAACTCTAAAATTTTGAATATATTTAGCTCTTGATGATGATGGATCTCCTTTGACACTTAAAATTTTAGTTCCTCAAGGAAAATGAATCCCACAGGGCATGTTAGAATTGTTGGTGGTCCTAGGTTGCACCCTAATTGAGCAAGGGGATTGTTTAGGTTCTCCTGCTCAAACCTAGTCCAACATGGCACTAACCCTAGGCTATGGGTCACATAAAATTGGGTTAGACCTATAGATAAGGCCAAATTACTTTTTGATTTATCACCTATACTAATCCTAAACTAGCTCTTGTTTGGGAAAGAGAGAGAGAGAGATTGATAATAAACTAGGAAAGCATGTAAAAATAAGGTGATGCACCAAATGTTTTGGATCCTTACACTTTCAAAAGACACACTATAGGACACATTCAAGACTAATAAACATCATTTAATTTTCTCTTTGATCAATTTATACATAAGTATTTCACAACAACACAATGACTAGCTATCAACCTAACATGGGAGGGCAATTTTCCACTTTCACATTGACCAACCAACTATATATGGACTTGGAATGACCTAGGAGAAATAAAAACTCTCTAAATGAAGGTGATAGAATTTAGACAAAGGAAATGAAAACATACATTCACCTAACCACATCAATGAATTCAAGACATGCTTAACTTGTCTTGTAAAATGAAGGAATTCAGTCTTTATTGCATCGAATAGGTGTTATAGTGCAAATTTTGGTAGAGTCTAGTCATAAAAAAGAGAGGGATCAATTTCAAGGATTATAAGCCTATATTTATAGAATAATGGATGAAATATATGGGGACCAATGCATAAAATGATAGAGAATGGGCTATTATGATCAAGATTTCCAATCATCTGATGTTGATTCAGTTAGAAAGGATCATCATGCTACGACTACTTTTGAGAAATGGCCATGACAACCATATCAATCCTTTTCAATAAATTTATGGCTTGCATGATGATCTTTATGGTTACAATGGTAGAATCAAATCATTTTCAAGTTGAATTCTGACATCA
Organism: Torreya grandis; assembly: GCA_037957365.1. Classification (NCBI taxonomy): domain Eukaryota; kingdom Viridiplantae; phylum Streptophyta; class Pinopsida; order Cupressales; family Taxaceae; genus Torreya; species Torreya grandis. The sequence continues at coordinate 77,466 of JARHVA010010567.1, forward strand.
AATCCATTCCAATAGTTGGATCAATCATTTGCGATTTCCTTTTGACATTGATGTATTTAAAACAACTTAACCAATCCATTTTGATCTTGTTCTAGCATTGACTGCACCTCACTATTTCATTTTGGTATGTAAAAAAGGTCATAATCAAATCGATATTTTCCTTTCCAACGGCCTATTTATGCAACTAGTTTTGGTGATGAATCCTTGAAACTGATGTGTCTACCTCCATAACATCTTGACATATTTGCTCTGGTTTGACTTTGACTATATCTAGCTTAAAATTTTGATATTGGCCCTTGATCTAAAATTTACATGGTTTAATACACTCTATTAGATTTGAAAGATCTACTGACTTATTTACTTCTCACTCCTCATCGATCTTTCCTCATGATTAAACACAGACCATTAGATCTCCTTTATTGTGCACCGTTTGATCTTTTACTATATGAATGAACATGAGCCATGTATTTTATGTATGTTTAATGTGTTGAGACACTTATCACCCATATATTTTTATTTGAGATTTTTTGACCTTTTGACCCAATTTTCATCATTAATCTTTGGATATAAGATGGAATGCACATCATTAGATCTTTGGGACCCACTGACTCTGCTAGTTACTGCTTACCATTGATCTACTTAGTATAATGGATCATGCATTTTTGATATGCCTTGGACCCACTAACCTTGTCAATCAACATGGATTGTTGGATCTTGAATTCATGATCAAATGCATACCATTGGATCTTTAGATTGAATTTCAATGGTTATTTATCAAGACTTTAACTTGATGTTCATGCAGCCATTTCACTCTACAATTCTAAATTTAAAGACGTATATCTTGAGATAGAAAACTCATCAAGACATGAAATTTGTTGAGGATGACCTTGGAATTAAATGCATTGATCTCATGTGATCCTTTGGGCTCAATAGGTTCTTGATCATACTTATAAAATGCACAAGTTAACTAGTCTATTTAATTTTTCATGACATTTGATGATGGCCTAGTTCTTTTAGGCTTGCCTAGTTCATTTATTGATCTCTTTTTAAGGCTTATATCTGTAGATATAAATTTCACCAAGGCACCAAACTTGAAGGGAAACATTAGGGAAAAAATACATCATCTTAATGAACTCTTAAGACCAACCTAGCTCATAAGGTAAATTGGCATGATATTTTAAGTTTCAAATGATAGCGTGATAATTTGACCTATGGGGAAAATTTTGACAACATTAAGGAATAAAAAACATCCTTAAATTGAATAACATAATCTTTTATAGGCTCATTTTCTATTTGTGTCAATGTTTTCAAATGTTCTAATGGTAATTTAGGTAATTTATAATGATGAAGATATGATATAAATACATTTTCAAGTTGTTTGAAAGTTGATAATGAACCATTTGGTAGATTATAAAGCCAATTAAGTTCCCCTTGGGTTAAAATATGATAAAATGCCTTTAAGAGAAAGCTTATGCTTTGGGCCCAATGTTAAAAAGAGTTAATATATTATTGTAAATGAATAGCAAGATCCCCTTGACCATAAAAGGGATATAAATTAGGCATAGTGAAGTTTGAAGGATATGGATACTTGAACACATCCCTAGAAAAAGGTTGCTTTGTTAATGTATTCTCTGAGCAAGGATAACTTCATGAGAATAAACTTGTAATTTAAGAGTATTTACATTTTTTTACAAATCTCGATTGGTAGTCATAATAGATAACATGTCATAAGAATAAGTTGAGGCTTTTGCTAGTGGTTTTAGACTACCATTCATATAGAACATAGGAATGATGGAATCTTTATCATTCTATAAAATATGTGCATCACATGATATTTCAATATTCTCTAAAGGAACACCCATGTCTAAATATGTGGGAATATCTTTTTGAAGTGCACAAAGGTTAATATTATTATCATTGTAAGATGTCACATTGCTTGAAATTTCATGACATATAATAGGAGTAGGATAAATTATTCACTTTGAAAGACACTCTCCTTTTGAGAACAATATGAAACACTTTCTATTATATGTACAACATCAAGGAATGTAAAAATGTCACCTTCACTTTTAGTTTTACTTTTACATCCAGGAGAAAGAGGTTTTAAGAATGCAATATCACTTTCTATTTGAGGCATATCACTATTGTGTGAGAAAGGAACATTGACATAATTATCATTTGCCTCCTTGTTATTTGTCTTAGGAAATTATTTCATTAGGAAACCCATAGTAAATATGTTTTGTTGTTGCTTGGATTTACATGGTTTTATCTATTCAAAAGATACGTCAAATATACTTGGGACTTTTTTAGTGCCCCTAAATAATGCAAGTTGTGTAGTTGTTTCCTTATTGTTTTTAGATTCACTCTCATTTATTAATTAATAAAAACAATAGGAGATATGGGACATGTAAGTTGTTCCTTACAAATTAGAGGGGAAGAAGAAAGTTGACTCTTGTCATTTAAATCATGCAAATAAGTAATGGAATTTTCAAAACTAGCATTATTTGGGAAAGGGGAGAGACACATGATTTTTTAAATATTTTTATTATGAGGCATAGTGGAGGAACATTCAACTTATTTGACTTGTTTAACATTATAAAGGTGAGAATCACACTCACTTGTTGAGATAACTAACTAATGTATGCATGCAACATCTTGATTTTCAACACTATGAATGTTATCATTGGGATTAGCAATTTTATCATGCATCATTGCTAACTCTATAACATCTTAATTATTGGAAAGAAAAGGCATAAAAAGGTGTCATAGTCAAAAGGGATATCATTACATTCCAACTCATAAGCAAAAATGTCATTATCACTACCTTGCTCAATTAGATTTGCATTTGCATCATTATTTTTTTCATTATCATAGTTGTAAGCAAAAGAAGATTTATCATATTTATGGTTTTTCTCTAGGTATTCATATGCAATACATTGATCATCAGGTGGATTAAATAAATTACCATAATTTATCTTCCATGCATAACCTTCTATTAAGAAGTCCATAAAGGTAAAAAGTAGTTTACGATGACTACCAGACACACAAGTAAGAGTTCCAAAATAAGAATGTAACTAAGCATTCCTAAAATATGCCCATATAAGTTTGAGAGAAATCAGATCTAGAAACAAAATACATAAATATGAGATGAAATTTTAAAAAAGGTGAAAACCCTAATAATAAAACTAGGGTTTTGGTTTAACAAACATAACATGGGTTCACCAAATGTTTTAATGATTTTGGATTCATAAGAGAAACATAAAATCAATAAATTTGTTTGAAGGCAATCAAGTACTGTTCAGATTTTAACAATGTAATATAGTATTTTGATAATATATCTCATTTAGGAATGTGTAATAAATATAACAAGTACCAAGAAACTGAGGGATAAAGAGAGTGTATCTTGATTCTTATTATGTTATCAATTGTGGTAGTGAGCAAGATTTATCATAAGGTTGTCTTAAAGATATAGAATTTATTAATTCTATATTCTAACTATTTTTTTATTCTAGATAGTTTCATCGATTAAGGACAATAACATCAATGCATATGTCCACCTCTAATGCAAGTGTACAGTGAGATATATAAATAGGAGTGACTTGAATTTTGTACTAGGCCTACAATACCCCCTATTTAATTATTATATACCTCAAGTCATATATGACTGTGTGCTAGATCTGGATAATAAGTAGCCCTATTTCCTTTGCATTATGCCTCTTTTAACTTGATAAAAAAGGGGATAGTAACATGATTCAAGCTATCACTATCAACCTTATTTTTTACTAAGTGTTATTTACATAGCCAATACTCCTAAGATGGCCTTAGTCTCACATGTAGTTATCCTTCCTATGCATGCATGTGTAGTTATAGAAATTTAACTATATGCTCTTTATCTTATTAATCCTTGGTACATATGATGTAATAGTATATTTGACCTTTTAAATGCCTTATATATTTTATTTAGTGTTGGAGTGCAATTTGATAGCTTTAAATAAGTAGTTCTTTTAATTAGAGGGTTACCTTATCAAAATTTTAGGTATCTTGTTTATATTATAGCCTTTGTATATATAGGAAAATTTTGAATTTGAATTAAAACCTAGTGACATGCAAAGAAATAGCCATAGGATGGGAAAAGAGGGAGAAAAAATGGTCACAAAGCAAAATATACAAAAAGGATAAAAAGATAAGCCTAGACAATTACATCGAAGATGGACACTAAAGTCAACTCTAGTATCCAAGGTGGACACAAGTTTATAGGGATAAAAACATACATAAAATAGGTATAATAGGCATGGATACCTAGCATACATTCGGTGAAGATAAATAGACACAACACACATGCCCAAAGGGTAGGTAAATTAAGTTAAATTAGATGGAATCAAAGAGGTACACAAAAGACCACATCACTACATGTCTAATTCTCAGTGAAAAGGTATATACAGACAAGAAGATTAGAAATATGTGTATTGTTACCAAAATGGGTGTCCACAGTAACAAAAAGACCTAAGGTGGAATTTAAACAAGTGTGAATCTGACCCACACTAACAACCACTAAATAGGAGCTTAGGTGATGTGGTAAGAGATAATAAGTCTTAGGATGATATGTTTGGGTCCGAATATCTAGTCCTAATAATGTACCCATGGACAATGATAGTGAAAAAATAACAATCAATCAATTTTCTTGTAGATGACTATTGAATCTCATGAATCCTTCAAAGGAATGAATCAAAATTAGCCTATATAAATCTATTTGTGTAAACAAGTGTACATGCCCCATGTGATTGAAATTCAAGGGTAAAATACACCAAAGATGGTTGGACTTGATATCATATTAAAAATAATATAACTCTGATCTTCTATTATAAACATAGGAGAGATTAGAAAAATAATGCATGCAAACATCCACACATAAATACTTAAAGTAGAGAAAGAGATTCACCAACAAAAGAGACACTATATTAATTAAAAAATTAATTTCCAATGCTTATGTGCAACCAATAATGGTTGCACCAGAACATGACTCTATATGAGACTACAATTATACCAGCTTGTGAGATGACTCTAAACTTCATTACAAATTTACACAATGATATAAATGGTCTTTATATATAAAAATAAAGAGGCGAGTGAGAATTTTTATTTGTGGAATGAAAGGTGGGATCATTTCATAATATAAACCTAACCCTTCTCACACATGTGAGGATAAGTACCAACATTAAATGTGCATATTAACTATGTTGTGCACATAATACATCACATATTGGTAACAACACTACCTAAGGTGGACTTCACATCAATTATGAAAATGATACACCAAAAAACTCCAGCTAAAGATTAGCTTAGGTGATGTGGTGACATATAATAAATCTTAAGCTCATAAGTATGGGTTGTAACAACTAGGCATGATGAGATACCCATGTACAATGATAGAGCGAAAAAATCAATGAATGAAGTTGTTATAGGTGGTTTTTGAATCTCATGAAGTCTACAAATAAATTAATAAAAAGTATTTTTTATAAATTTGGATGTGTAAATAAGAGTTTGTGTTCCATCTGACCAGAATGCAGGGTAAAAAAATCAAGGAAGTTTTGTTGAGAAACTGTTCTAAGTTTTGATACCACCAATAATTTGGATTAGAGATGATGTTTTGAATTTTGATACTACCAAAGATGGCTTAGATATTATGTTCTAAATTTTTATACCATTAAAGATGGCTAAGAAATAGTATTCTAAAAGCTGATAGTAGCCTTTGCATCTACATAGTTTAGAAGAACAAACACAAGGTACATATCATACTCAAATAAATAAGAAGAATTATAACTACACAAACCCACCCTGTAATCCTAACTAGGTATTGAAGATAAAGAAAATCAATCTCTTTAAATGTGTCGTTGTGTTAAGTGTGCTAAAAATCACAATAAAAATCCTCAAGTGAGAATGCCAAAAAACCACATGATGAACCAATAACTTAGATATGAAAAGGGAGTGCAATAAATCACACACACACTTGAAGGTAGACAAGGGATTGGAACAACAAGGATAAAATAGAGAACCCACCCGTGACACTTTATAAATCAATACAAGTACATATATACATCTAAAAAATAGGAAAGATAAAATAAAACCTTCCAATATGACCCATATGCAATATGTATCCAAATATTAAAGTTAACATATCATCATGAGTTAATTAAAATATGTAAAATCTAGTCCTAAAAACATGTTAGATGAGATAAAAATGCCATTTTCCTTCCCATTAGATCATTCTTACCTTATGAATTCTCTAGATCTATGTAAAATGTGATTTACATGGCATGGAAAATGAGCTCATGGTGTTGGATTCAGTGGAAAATGAATTTATTTGGTATGTTGAATGTAGTGGTAATGTCTAATATTCACCAAAAACACTCAAAAATGAAAAATGGTAGAGATATATTCAATGGAACTCCTACATATTTAGATCTTCAAATAACTCAAATCTAATTGAAGAAATAACCAAATCTGAAACAATACGAGATGGAGATTGAAGATCTCACTCCAATACAATATTAAAATGAATATATATATATATATATATATATGATTCCTTATTAGAAATGAGGAGGGAGGCCCAGGATAAATCCGTATGCAATAATCCAAAAAAATTACTTGAAATAAAGAAAGAGATTCACCAACAAAAGATATATTGTATTACTTAAATAGAATTCTTATGTGTAACCAACAATGGTTACACCAAAACCTAACTCTCTATGAGACTACATCTCCAAAAACTTAGGAGATTACTCAAATATCTATTTGAACTTTCCTCAAGGCCACAAAGGGTACTTATATAATAAAACAAAGAGGTGAGTGAGATATTGTTACTGGTGGAGTGGAAGTTGGGATCACTCCCCAAGTTGTTACATCTTGATTCCTCACTAAGAAAAATTACTTGATTATCTATGGATATATATAGTGACAAATTTGGATTTGTTTATTTTAAATAAGCTTTGATATATATACTATTACGGGACAATATAATTTTTCTTAGGTTACATGATTGCATTGCTATGAGTTAGTTGTAGTGTATATGTTTATATTACAAAGATGTTTGTTATTTACCTATATTTTATGATGTATGTATATCATGATGTTATGGTTTAACTACCTACATGTTGTGAGTTGGATTCAAGAAAGATTCATCTCTTAGATCATGATAGAGGGAGAGCATCATCAAAGAGGGTGATGTAGATGGAGTTACTAGGAGATGATAGAGAAATTGACTAGAACCTTGCACACACCACATTAGATAGTACATGTCAAATTCATAATAAAATGGTTAGCATAATGTGTTTTGATTCCATATACATTAGATCATCATTTAAATATGGTTTCTAGCATAGTTTAAATGGTTATTTAGAATTCATCTTGCATGATTTGTGTGTGTGATTATTAAATGATTTTAGAAATGTGATTTGTAAAATTAGTGAAAATTCAAGGTTATTGATTATTGGATTTCTCATTAAACCATTTTGACATTTAAAGTTATAATTTACTTAGTGAATATATATTAATTATTATAAATTAGCAAATGTGCTATTATAATGTATAAATAGAGAAAAAGTGGAAAAAGGAAATAAAATGGGATAAAACAAAAAGAAAAAATGTCAAGTTAAAAAGAGGAGGCAAGTTTTAATTAAATCTCATGATTTACGTGAAAAGGAGATGCAACAAATAAAATAATGAAATAATGGAAGGTCATTATTAAAACAAAAATAAAAGTGTCATACCTTTTTAAAAAAGGAGAGGTATGGTGTAGCACAAAAAGGATGGAAAAAGGAGACACAAAATAGAAAATGGAAAGGGAGAAGAGAGTAGCAAGGTGGAGGAGAAGGGAAATGATTAAATCCATGGAAAATTATCCACATGGTGCCTTAATAGTTCAAATGGTTAACCAGGTAGGTGGCATCTTAAAATATATGTGATGTTCATCATGTTGATAATGTTAATCATATTTTATTTATCTACCTATTCATATATATATATATATATATATATATATATATATATATATATATATACACATTACAAACTTTGATACAATGATACGATACATAATCTTACCTATAATATTCTCTGACTAACATATATTATATATATAGATAGGGTAATAATTATATCACAACAATACACATTTATATACTTTGAGATATTACAATGATCTGGGAGTAATTATTTTTGTCTTAAATAGAGTATTTATGAGTTTCATATTTACCTAAAATGATTGGAACCTATAAACATTACCGTGTGAGAATATTTTATATTATAAATATGTCATGATGGTACACAAGAAGAGTGTATGGCAATCTGCAAGAATGTGATGACTCATATTAAAACATAAACCAAAGTGGATGTGTGTGTGTGTGTGTGTGTGTGTGTGTGTGTGTGTGTGTGTGTGTGTGTGTGTGTGTGTGTGTGTGTGTGTGTGCGCGCGTGCGTGTGTGTGTGAATTATTACATTACAAACTTTGATACAATGATATGATACATAATCTTACCTATAATATTCTCTGACTAACATATAGTATATATATAGATAGGGGAATAATTATATCACGACAATACACATTTATATACTTTGAGATATTACAATGATCTGGGAGTAATTATTTTGTATTTATGAGTTTCATATTTACCTAAAATGATTGGAACCTATAAACATTACTGTATGAGAATATTTTATATTATAAATATGTTGTGATGGTACACAAGAAGAGTGTATGGCGATCTGCAAGAATGTGATGACTCATATTAAAACATATACCAAAGTGGATGTATATTAATACTATATGCAATGATTTTATATGATATTTCAATGTTTTATATTAATACTATATGCAACTATTTAATCTTGAATTATACATACATTAGTTACAAATTGAATATATAGTGAAAAATAGTGAACCATTATAATATAACGATTAGGTAAATTCCACTATGTATATAAACCATCATTTAACATTTCTATATATTAAACATCTATATGATTTATTTCTATATATATATATATATATATATATATATTATAACGATCTGTATATATAATATGGTAATGTATCAATATGTAGGAATATGCAAATCATATAATATAGTTAATAATGTTATATGTATATATGATCACTATATTCACCAATAGATCAATATATAATACACATATGATGTATTATTTGTGAAATGCACCAATATAGTTATTCACAAATATAGTAATGTAAATCATACATCTGTGTTTAACATCTGTGAATATCTAGTAACCTCATAGAACATCATTTTGTACTTAACATTACTTTATAGATATATGTATATGCCCATATCTATCACTTAAGATATATTCAGATGTCTCAAAAGTAGTAATAGTAATAATATCCTACTGGAAATCACTGATAGAACTCATCAAATATTTTTGTGTTTCCCACCCAATCTATTAGAGCTATGATATAATAGTTACCAATAGATACTTCCTAATTTGGGATGAGTTATAGTGATGTTATTATAGCCTAACATGATTATAGTCAATATCTAGAAATAGTTAGTTAACTATTAGCAACATATATTGTTAATAGATAGTAACTAGTGACTAACCAATATATATATATAGAGAGAATATTGATTTTATATATACTAAGAGGGTTAATATATTGTTAGTTACTATCTATTCCTCTAAAGCAATGTATTATAACATATTGATAGAGCAAGTAGATAGTTAGTTAGTATATTATTAGTTAACTATAATTGGGGGTGCTTAATATAGTTAACAAAATCATGAAAGAATACATATAGTGATGTTGATATAATAGATATGTATTTCTTATCATAAGGTTGCTTGTATAGTTAATCAACAATTATGAAGGATGAATTATCAATTTAACATCTATGGGATGTGATTTTATTTTTTATAATAGAATATATTGTATTTGAATCTACTTTGAGACTTGAAAATATATTTAAAATATATTCACTATGTAAACAACTTTGACCAGGCACAATATCTTGTATGTAAAATCAGTTCATTAGGGAAACATTCAAAGGGGGTCTTAGTTTGAATAGATTTTTAGAATTATTTTAGCATGTTGTTTTTAATTAATCTTGAGTGCACATGAACTTGGGTGATTCATGTATCTGTGTATTTGATGAACTTTTATGTATCATATAAGAGCAATTTTAGATATTGTTGAATACTTATATGTGAACCCTAAAATGAAAAAAACTATGTAGTCTTGAGAATTGTAGGGAGTTAAATACACTTTGATTATAATAGGATTAAAATTTATTTAGCTAGGGATAAAAATTATTAAGGAATTTTACATTACTGAATCCCTAATAGATCATCAAAAGAAATTGTGAGCATGAAATTTTTAAGGATTGTTGCAATCATAAGGAGTGCTTAATTAAGACATATAAGGGAACATTGATATATTATCTACATATGATTGGATTAATTACATGTGGTACATGTTATGATGTACAAGTAATTGTATATAATAATTATACCTATAGTTAAATAGATGATTAAAATGAGTCATAAGGTGTCTGAGGGACCAAGACTATAACCATATGAAAAGTCTTTTGGAACTAGAATTTAGTTGTTTAAATGAAAGATTATGGTATAAATTAGTTATGAATTTCCTGATCTTTGAGAATATCATGACTTATATGTTATAATGGAATAATATATGTTTGTGATAAGTGAGACTTTTTTTGTTATAACTAGTTATTTAAACTAAAGTTTATGTTTCCATTGATTTATACCACTTTATTATGACTTGTTGTGGTATTTAGTAGTTATGATTAAGAACACTAGACTATGATAATATGGGTTCTTATAGGGTGCAGTATCTTTGTAAACTATTATAATAATTATAATTTACAATTAGATGTATATTATACCCAGATGCTATAAGCTGTAGTCATTATTTCTATTATGGGATAGATAATAATGTGAGATTCATTTATATGTTTGATAGAATAAATGTATGTTGTTAGATTATCCTATGATTAGCATGTTATGTGATTTATAGTAAGATGTAATCTATGTGAATCTATTAGATATATTATGTTAACCAAATCTCATATTATTGATACTAAAATAAGTAGTGAGATGGACTTCACTATCTCACTAGCATCATAATGATAGAGGAAGGTAATCCGATTAAGTGGTGTGTATGAATTTTGATTGATCCTTGAATAATTATTATTATTGAAAACTTTGGTAAAATTAATTTTTAATGAGACATTGTCATTTCATAACTATTATTTGCATGTTTGTGTGATATCTTGAGTAGAACAAGTTTCTATGATACAGCGCATGTTTAGTTTTAAAAATTATACAACACACGAGTACTAGATTATCTCTCTAGATTTCTACACCATCATTATCTACTTATACATGAAGGGAGGGCCATTCCATGATGGGATTAGTGTGGGGGATTTTTGGTCTATGGTTGGTGTAGAAAATTAATCAGATGATCCTATCCCTCCCCATAATAGTATTACTTTTGAGATAACACTTGAGATTGCCATAGATGCTAAAGTCTGAGAACTATGCTCTGGGGAGCCATGTATCTTATATATGTGCATTGTATTGTATTTTATTTATTATTAAAACATTATCATGATGATATGTAATTAATTATTTATTATATTTTGATAATAATGGTTGTAAGCATGTATCTATTGTGCCTAGTTAATTGTAATTACCTTCTATATTTGTATTATGATGTGTTTCTTATGATGGTAGTGATCAATGATATATGATGTAGTATGCTTCATTTACATTTATCACACTTAAATTTTTTTATATGATCTCTAATTATATTATCATGGTGTAATCCATTTAAAATATATGTTGTGTAAAAAATCACATTTATTTATGTCAAACCCAATGGGGTTGTTCCATAAGGTATTAGAGTTGTGGCTCGAATTCTAATACTTAATGGGTAAATTTGAATTTTTGTAACCTTATATTTAATTGAAAGGAGAATAGTGAAATGTGTGTTGTAAATTGAGTGTGTACCTTAGGATCATTAGTACCATCTTAGAGTTATTAAATGTTTGGTTTATCGAGTGTCTTAATGGTCATGGTTGTAATCAATATTTGGTAGGAGAGTGCATATCATATTTAATGAGTCATGAATAAGAGATTATTGAAATATTTTGATCACTTAGATCGAACACCTCAAGAGTGATTACATCCTTACTTGTTAATCAAGTCACCTATATCATTAGTGTTTTGTGTTATGAGTGTTTATAAATCATAGGATGATTCTAAATTAAGCATATGTGCATTATTTTTGTGTCTTATATACATTAATTGTAGAAGGGGGAAATCCTATAAGACTATTTTTAGATTGGCACCACTTAGTGCGGTGAGAATTCTCCTTGTAGTGAAGTATAGTCATATTTGTTGAGGATTACTTTGTTTTAGGGGTTCACTTATGTATTGGCACCCCATATATTTATGTGGACTTGGGAAGAAGTGTCATATCTCATAGATATCATAGAGGTGAGTTATTACTCTCTCACTTTCCTTTGACATCATTATAAGCTACTAAGAGGATTCATATTTTCATGATGTTGATTTCATGTTCCCTTAAATAGAAACTTGTTTCTGAAATGTTGCTTTGACCATATTCCTTGGAGTTCATGGGATAATGTGTTTTACTTATTTTTGATAGATAATTTTTAGAGATGTAATGGATTGATGCATCTATGTGGTTAATATTTTTCCTTTCAGTTGTGGAAATAGATTATGATACTACCCTTACTAGTTTTGTTAAGTGTGTAATGATTTTGGAAATTGCAGTTGTAGTGTTTTATTTTTATCATGTGAGGGTATTTAAGATATTTTTTGTTAAGATTTTAGTTCTGTACTATCCATTTATGACCTTTTTAGAGTCACTACATTATCTAACTTGTGAACTTTAACCATGTGGAGTAGCGAACCCTAAATTTATATTGGTTCTAGATTAAGAATTATAATTTGATTATAATCATTATGTTATTATATACCCTTGATTAGATTGGTATTATTATCATCTTGGTTAAAACATGTGTTTTGATGAGTCATATATGTACTTTTCACCTAGAGTAAGTATGAAATAGGATATATGAAACATCTTGATAGTCTAAGGGGTTGAGATAAACTTATAAAATGTTGTATAAGTAACTAAGAAAGCAGGGAGGAATTATCTCACTTGTTATTTTTATAAGGTTATAAGGATAGTGTGATCCTTGGACTTTGTATTTTATGATAATTTTAACATTATTTCTTCTTAACTATGAATATAACAAAATAAGCTAAACTATGAAATATGATACTAGTTATGTTTGGATAGAGGCAACATAATATAATTATGGAATCTTCTTGTAATGTATGTTGGTACATTTGAAATAATTTAGAATATATCATTGCTTTCTAGGATTTATTAGTATATATTTGTGAATCATTGAACATTGTGCACATTTTGGAGATAATTAAGTCATGGAAACCTAAGGGACAAGTGGTGAATTAGGAATGTGAGTACTAAGAGATGGGAGCGGATCTTATTTAGTCTCATAATAACTCAATAGTTAATGAGTTTGGATCTGACAAGGTGAGATTATTAAATCCAAGATTTGGTAGATATACTTGTCAAATTCAATCGTATGGCCATGCACATGTATACTATGGAATGTTTATTCCTTAATTTTGTATACATTGGAAATGTAGTATTTCCAATTCATATTCATTGTCATACTTGTCAGGAGCTACATAAAGTAGTGGCAATATTGACATGTTATATTTATTAGGATATATGCAAAGTAGTGATGATATTAAGTTATACATATCATTTTTTCAGGTTCCCTACACACTTTTCTCTAAAATGAGAAAAACACTCTCTAGGTTATACAAATGTCTAGAGGGTCTAGAAGGTTTTGTGGAACCCTCCCCAACCATTTATTTTTGGATTTTATGATTATCTCATGTGATTTTTAGAAGTCAGTGAAACTTTCACTGAGATATGCAGTGCCTTTTGAGGTATCATTAGTGGTTAGTCCTATAGCATATAGGCTTGTCTTGCAAGCTGTTGACCTCGAGGTGGTCATGACTATTGGTGATCAACATTCCCATATTCTCAAAATGGGGACCCTCCTTTATTCAATTTTCAAAAATTCCTAAAATTCTAATCATATTAAATCATTTGACTGCATGGATAATTGATTAAATTTACTAAACTCATGTTTCTATAAATTCTGGTTAATCATTCATTTTGAAATAAAGATTAATACTTAGAAATATTCAAATTATTACAAGTCTTCAAATTTTATTCAGAAATGAATTATTGACTATGGATGGCTCAATGATATGCAAATAGGATTTTGCTAAGTAAGTGTGACCTAGCTCTCTAATAGACATATACACAACAAGCTTCATTGGGTTTTATTAAATTAACATTATATTGTGTTTAAGTCATTTTCTTGTAAAGTTTTTCTTTAAAACTATTTAAATTTCCCTAAGATGGGAAATGACATATCCAAGAAGCCAACTTAGTTTCTCACTTGACCTCATAGGATGTCAAATTAAATTTATAATTCATGACACCTCATGGGACATCAAATTTTAGACTATGGACTAAAAGGATAGATGTCCATCTTATCAGGCCTCATAATGCCTTAAGGATTCATCACATCCCACATGAGATACCTGGATTAAATCTACCAAGTCTGTGAGCTACATGGAATCATCTAGAGGGATCACAAGAAGCTAGCCATTAGAATTCAAATCCTAGAGCTACATGTTAAGACCTTAACCCCTATGAGGTAGCCCATCTAATCCAAGCTACCATGCATCCCCCATACATCCTACCATAGTGAAAAAGCTTACAAGATGATACTGTATGCCTCAATGATAACCAACCAGACCCAAATGACCTTTTGAGGTGACACATGTCCCCCTTAGGTTTATCTAAGGTCACCATGTGTCTGTATTGCATTGCATCCATCTAAATCTTAAAAGAGCTTGTGAGGTAGACATGTATTTGTCCCTGATCCATCCAATCAAGGTCTTATGTTATATAACTATTTGAGTTGATATCCAAGAATGAAACTTAGTATAAGAACAAATAATAGCCTAAAATATGACACATGTCCCCTTTAGGCTCATGTTATGATTCCACATGTCATTCCCATGCTATTTCTATTTGATATCCATGAGATTGCCTTAAATAAGGATGCATGTCTCTCCCTGATCCATATGATTAGTTCCAAGTTGTCAATAATTGTCCAAAATCCTTCTAAGAGAGACACCTAATAAGGAAAGCTATGATTACTCATAAGAGTGATATGTGGTAGTCTTATGGCCAATCAAAATTTAATAACACCACTTGAGAGCTCATTATGAATTGAAAATGGCCATGTGGTGAGATACAATGAGTCATCATGCAAAGAATCATTCCAAGAGCCCGTGAGGTAATCAAAAGGTGCCACATGTTCAAATTTTGAGCCAACTAGGTAGCTTAGTCATATTCAGGCCATGCGAGTACTTAACTAGATTTGAGGTGGTAGTCACATGTTAACAAGTGGAAATATTTAGCTTTAAAGCTAAAAATAATGGCAAATCAATGATGAAATAAAGATAAATTAAATTTTAATGCAATTAATTACTAAAAGCAATAATTCAAAGTTATTCCAAATATATGCAAGGTTGATAAGCTTACCATTAATATGGTATGAACTAAGATCACCATCAACATTGCAATAATCAGAGTGATAATTCAAAAGGATACATAATCAAGGATATTTTTATTTTCATTTCAAAGTTATACATGTTTTCTTTCGCTATTGTCTATGCTCTCACAATTTCACAAAGCTCAAGTTGTTGGTAAATTGCACTCCCGACCACTATTATTGGAGCTTTAAAATTGTAGAAGGATATAAAGAGACATTGATTTCCACCTAAATTATTGTAAAATATGGCACAAATAAGGATTTATACTCTAGGTAAGAGTAGTTCCTTAGGGAATGATGACTTTCTATTTCATAAAAGTTCTTCAGTCATCTTTAAAGATACTAAATTTATTCCTAAGGTCGTAACATCTAGTTACTTGAATTATAGTAGCATATATTTTAATGTAGAAGTAGCTAGGGTTGTTGATGATACAAAACTCAAAATATTTGGTTGAAAGATAATTCAAGAAACAATAAAAACACAACTATAATAATGTTATCTTTGAGAAGAGATGTTTTATTGATCAAATTTGCAGACCCAAACATCTACCTATCTCTAAAAAGAGATGTCTAATCTCCATTTTGGGTTACATATTCATTTATACATGTTTTTAAGGTAGGAAGAGGATGTGGAAGATCACCAATCTTGAGGGAGATTAAGTGGTTCAACTTCCATGATATACAACAATACAAAATTTGAGAAATTACTATTTTTAGAAACTTACTATTTTTAGATTGCACTACTAAAATTAAAATTTGGGGAACTTAAATTTATTTTGGGGGGGTAAAAACCCATCAATAAAATGTTTATTCCATATCATGATGTTCCCCTCATTCTTATCTTTCCAACAGTTCAAACAAGGAGTCAAACGGAGCTATGGTGAAAAAGTTATGGCTCCCAAAAGTTCTACCACCAATTGGGGTAGAACCATCACCCAAATTATCGCTTGAAATGTTGCTCAGATCAGTTGATGAGAATGAAACCATGCCTCATCAAATCTAAATAGATTATGATATCCTTACCATTAACATAGTCAGTCTTCACAAGGTTTTAGCTAAGATAGAGGTCATGCCATATGCTGACCTAGTTTACAGTATTTTTGGGAGGTCAAAGTGTAAAGATAGGATTATTAAATCAATGTCCTAAGATATAAATATTTATTTCATAGTAGGACCAAGATTTGAAATATAATATGACCTTCCCTAACCATAGATATAATATAATTAGATCATCATTGACAATTGGTATGAAGTGCACTCCTCGAAGAAGGTCTTGGCTTTATGGGTGACTGACCTAATGAGAACTATTTTCATAGATGATCAAGTAAAATTTCCCATATAACTATTTAAATAAGGATTCAAAATTGGCTTGGCCCTAATGAATATAATATTTGGCAGTCCACACATTGCTTATGTAGACATAAAAACTATTCTATTGCTATAAATAATCCTAGAGGACCAACAAATTCCCCCACTTGGGAAAATTATCATTAATAACTTGGTGTATGTAATACATGACACTTGAAATAATGGTACCCCCTTACCCTTATTTATGATGAGATACTTATTAGATGTAATCTATATAATTACTCAACTAGGTGAAATTTTATGGTCTCTTGAGTGTCCATTAGTTTTGCCTCAACTCTTTTCTACAATGCATATTCATAGATTCAAATGCAATATGAGAGTGATTGTAGAATGGTTCTACCTAGTGGTCTACCTATCAATCAATAAATTCTAAATGCATATGTTTCCCTTGAAATCAATAAAACCTTGAAATACATGGGTAGATACAAGTTATACCTAAATTTCATGGTTATCAGAATGGAAAGAGTGATGGTGGACCCTCTTAGAATGCTAAGGTTCATGCCAATGAAGCTAGCTGAAAAAGAAACAACCTATCAAATTCTACGTGGATTTGATTGAATCTTTAAGGACAAGAATAAAATGGCCCCCCATAAGGTTCATTACAAACTAGGGAGGACCGGGATTACCAAGTGGTATGATGTTGTTGTAGTTGTTACTCATAGGGATTCATACTTATTACATAAAGATGACTTCAGACCATAGGATCCTATTAAGATCATTCCTAAGCACCTATTTAGATTTCAAAAATATCTAGGAATAGAATACAAGAATACATAATAATTCCACAAGTGGATATATAAATATGTTGTAAATGATGAGGTGGTACTCTAAAATGCAACAATGAATAACATTGGCCTGGAGATAAGATTGGATAGGGAGAATAAAAAGCATTATATTGCTAAGTCTCATCCACCACCAACACATGGGAACATGTTTGATGCTGAATATGAAGAAGGGTAAGATGAATAAGATGAAGAAAATTTTCCTCTTGTTAGGAATAGTCCAAATAGACCTCCACAACTTGCCATTTCAAGAATTCAGGACTTACCTCTAGGCTTTGAGCAAGGAGGATATAGCAATCAACCTGACCCCTCCCAAGGGCCCACAATAATCTTTGCATTTACTATGGGAGCCATTTTGTAAATCCTAGATCAACTTGATGTTGTTGTTATTAACCTTGAGGAATTGAAATAATACATTATGATATCCATGGAAGAAGTGTAGGAACTAGCTAGTAGAAACATTGAGAAAGTTTACAAGAGGAAAAGAGAGCCTAAGACCACTATTAGAGGAGAAATAACCCCTCCAATAGCTTCTCAAGTGAATGCATAGCCTCTAATATAGGAAACTCTTGTAGGTACCTAAGTTGTGTTAGAACAAGTAAATGTTCCCTCTCCAAGAGTTGATCCATCTACTGCCACTATTACCATTGTCACACCACAAGCTATCCTTGGAGCATAAGATCCCAATGTAAGTATCTCACCACTTCATTCTTTCCCAATTACAAGTACATCTCAAAGTGATTCTTATTTGATATTCACTACTCCTACCATTGCTCACCCATCAATGAACACAATGCAAACTAGCATCCCATTTGAGACTACTCCTATTATTACTTCCACAAGTATCCCATATGTTGTTGTTCCCTCATTAGATTTAGTATCATTAGCAACTGTAACTACCACTACTCAATATTTAGTTGATATTAGCATGGGCCAAGATAATGGTTCTTTGGGATTTACAATCCCCCATTTCATTTTTCATGCCACTACAAATATTACATCTTCATTAAGCACTAGTCCTAGTCAGATTGTTAGTTTCACTTATTCTTAGGCTACAACTAGTGAAGCACTTTCTATTGGTTCCCCTACATCATCAAGGCCATTAAGGCCCATTTAAAAACTTTTCACCTTTACAAATCCACCTTTTCTTGCATCCCCATTCAATGTTTCTATGGATGCAAAGGTGAGTGTGCCCTCAAAATTGCCTTCATTTAGTCTAAATATGGGTCCTAAAAGAACTCCATTTTGGCACACATAGGTAGATATACGCATCAAACTTTCCACACATTCCTTCTATATCTCTATCCTCTCACCCAACTATACCACCTCCAGTGCCACATGTAGTAAATCCAATACATGTTATTGTCCCAAATTAGGTCACATATATTATACTAGTAGAAAGACAAGAGAGACCTTAGGTAGTACTCTCTACACCATAGATTGGCATGAAATTTGATGCTACTATAGGTACCATGAAAAGAGTGGTGAGGGGACAAGTTGAAAAATTCTAATTTATCTCAATTGTGTCTCGTGAAAGTGAATAACTTGAACAAAGAAGAGGAAGGCTTATCCAGGTGAATTAGATGAGTATGAAGATGACCTTGTGTCCATGGTCCAAGACAATGTTGAATCTATAGTGGCCTTAATGAAAGGTATGCAATAGGAGGTGAAGAGATTGAGGGAGAAATCATTGCATATAATGCCAAAGAATACTATAGTCCACATAATAAATGCAATCATCAATGTGTTCAATTTATACAAGGTCATAAAGAGAAGGCAAGAGGATGGGACTTTGAAATTTAATGTGGTCACTAAATATGACCAAAGACTTGCATTCTATGATGCCAAGTTGGAAAACTTGGCTAGATTTGCAAGGAAAAACAAGATACCAAACCTTAAGACATTTCCACTTGAAGACATCATCCCAACATAGACTATAATGATGAATAGAAGAAGAATATTGAAAAGGTGTTTAAGAAAAGTTAAGGATGTAACTGCATCCTTAGAAAAAATAGAGTTCAAGATTTACCTATTACTAAAGGATGCTATGGTCAGTAGGATGACCAAGAGTTTTGGGATCAAATTAAAGTATTTGTTGCAAAATTCCAACAAGACATAGCCAATGCCAAGACTACCACTAAATTGATGAACATTGTGGCTTTTGCTAACCAAAGGATAGAGAGATCTTAGGCTATTGAATATTTATTGAGACCTATACCTATGGATCATGGTAGGATTATTCAATAAACACCTGACCTATTTCATCCTATAATCCTAAATTTTGGTCAAATTGACTAGGACTACTTAGATGCATTAAAGTTTGGACAAGGGATGAGGTAGAGAAACAAAGTTTGCAACAACAAGTTCCCCTTCAATCAAAACCACAACCAACTCAACCAATGTAATTAGGGCCTTCATGAATATTTTACTTTGCTTTATAAATTCAAATTTTGAATATTAATTTTTAATATGTGTCATTTTAGTCATTGTTATTCAAAAGCTAAAATCCACTTGGCTATATTTGGGCATATTTTAATGGGCCCACTTGAACTTGTATAGGCATTTTGAGGCCTATATATACAAGTATTCCCCCTCATTGTGATTTTTTTGGAACATTTGTTAGAGAATTAATGCAAAAGAGCTAAGAATTTGTGAGATTGTCTAAATGCTCTGTTGTGTGTTCTATAGTTTCTACTTCTCATGCTTTTAGAGAATTAATGGTTTATTTTCTACTAACTAATCTAGAAATAATATCAATGTATGCATTTATTGGTTTGAGTTTAATACTAGGCTAACAAATATACTAGTTGTGCGCTCTATTTCAACTTATTTGCAATTGAATGTGCTTATGGAACTTGATGTGAATAAGTAACTTGCATGTAACATATGATTTGAGATATATACATCTCCTTTCCCTTGAAGTATCAACTACATTCATTTGGATTTGAGTATTACACTAGGGTTAGTGAATGCTATTTTTACATGTTATTGTCATAGAAGTTAGAAGAATTGACACCTCTAATCATTTGAAGCAAACTATCTTTTCTACCCTACCCTACTTACCTTTGGATCTACCCCATGAATAGCTTTAGTTTATCTCATTCTATAAATATTCATGGTTTTTTTTTGCTTGGGAAATAATTGGAAAAGTTTAGATCAATTTCAAAAAGATTAGTAAGAATTAAAGTCACTATTATATAGTTTGTTGTCCCTACAGTAGGGTCTAGTTGCAGACTTACAAGTAATGGCCATATCTTTGTTGTTTTTATATTTTCAGTAGTAGTTGTGTAAAATAATCAATCCTTGAGTCTTCCAAGACTTAAAATTTAGTTTATTACTTTCCTCCCATTTCCTAGTGACACAGGAAGCACATTAAGTGCACCAACAGGAAGGAAGGAATTGGCACTAGAAGGAGGGCCACTATGCAATTACTTTCATCCATCTTGGTGAAATTATAGTGTACTTCATTAAATATATATGCATAAATGTTTCAAAGTACATATATATTGTTAAATAACATTGAGATCTACATTATTTGTATAAATCATGGCATTATTTGAAGAATTCCATCAAAGTTAGTGTTCATTCATCTAAATTTGGAGATATTTAAATTCTGTTATTAAAATTTATGTAGAACCTTAAAGATAGGTGAAATACCCCATTATTTAGGCATATTGAAAGTTTTTTTTATCATCTTTGTAAATGTTGATTATATTTTATTAAATAATATGGATATTTATGAGAATTTATGCAAAGGTCAATCCCAAGACCTTGCTTGTACTAAATCTAGACATTTAAGATCATAATTGCTCTAATATGTTTGGGATTGAGTAAACCTTTTTATAACTTTATGCGGAAAGATATTTTTATATGCTTAAAAAAATTTAGATTATTAAATTGGGTATATAAATGTTTTGGAATGATGGTCTAACATTGATCTTTGTAGGCTAATGTGCAGAACTAATAATATTTATGCAGGTATTGAAAACTCTGAGCTTTCAAATCTTGGATCTCAAAGATCAAGGTAAAGATATTTGATCTAGTTTGTAAAGGATTTTATGTAAGAAGTTGACTAATCTTTGTAACATTTGACACCTGTGAATCTACCTTTAAAGTTCTTCTAATCTCTAATTATTAATACTAGTTCTACATCCTAGAGTTTCCTAGGATTAGAAGTAGATTTCAATATGAAACCACGGTCCCTTTAACATCTGTAGAAATTCATAAGAATGTGAGAGTAGACAAAGGTAAACATAGGAAGTCCAGAACCCAGAAAAATTCCCCATATAACAAAAAATTTCCACCCATCTTGTCAATCATGGCATGGTTAGTTGGATCATCCATCAATGTCCCTGGAGCTATGCGCAATCTACCAAGGAACCCAAAAAACTATTTTCCTCTCTTCACCCCCACTAATAGAGTAACCATTAAAGATCATATAAAGTCATTTAAAGCATTTTTGAGGTTGTTTAATGTAATTCATGAGGATGTAACTTGCCACCTTTTTCCCTTTACATTTCAAGATGTGGTTTATGATTGGTTCCTCAACTTATTAGAAGATTCATCACAAGATGGGATAAGTTTAATGATACTTTTATTACCCAATTTGGTAGGTTAGTAAGCCCAAGAGTTGTGTATCAATAGTTTACCACCCTCAAAATGGACATAAAGGAACCAATTAGAATATTCAATATAAAGTTCCAAAAAATGTATAGCCTAACATCCCCACCCTATATTCCAATAGACAGCTTGGCTATAGAAATATACAAAAATGTGTTAGATTATATGAAAGTTTTCTTCTTGAAAAGAGCCTTGAATATTAACATATTACCTTTGGGATATGCTGAATTTGTCCACATTGATGAGAAAATACACTCGTAGGGGCATCCCACCTTTACAATACCAAATAATGACCCAATGCTACCTATTCTAAATGTCCTACCCAACATGAACTAGAATCTACCTACATTAAAGCAGGTGTCAGTAATTAACCAGTTTCATTAATCCATGTTGCATCCAGCTAGCAGTTAGGATTCTTCAACCAAGCAAATGTTGGAGCACATCCATAGAACAATATCAATCAAGCACTGATGCCCATAAATAACACCAACATTAAAATTGTGACCCAAAACAATAAATTAGATCCTCTAAAGGGAGAATTAGATTTGATGTAGAGAACCATTTATAAGCTCACTATTAATTACTTAGATCTTAATAAACAAATAGGAAATAATGGTGAGGGTTCTAATATAAATTTTAACTTACATAGATATAACAAACCATTTAATAGGTCTAAAAATAATAGAGATATCCCCTTGAGCAAGTTTCCTAAGATCAACATTTACAAGTTAGCCTTGCCCAACTAGTGCCAAGTGCATAATACTGCTAAACATGGAGAACTAGACTACATTGAATTCTATCATTCATTCAAAGCCATTAAAATCCAA
The DNA here is from genome assembly GCA_037957365.1 of Torreya grandis. Classification (NCBI taxonomy): domain Eukaryota; kingdom Viridiplantae; phylum Streptophyta; class Pinopsida; order Cupressales; family Taxaceae; genus Torreya; species Torreya grandis. Next base: position 100,803 of record JARHVA010010567.1, read on the forward strand.
ATGGAAGAGTTTGAGATGAATTCCACTAATTAAAGTAATGATAAAGGATTTGGCAATACCAATTATACTTATAGAGCCCTAAAAATAGTCTTCATGGTTGAGACCTATGATTTTTCCAGTTAAGATGAAAATGAGCCTTAAGATAATGTTGAGGAAGTGCATGCTTTCCAACAATACCAAAGGAATAATTATGCTTTGAGAAGAAAAGGTTAAAACCCACCTTTAACAACTTCCAACCCACCTAATCAAATAGATACACCTCCTAATGGCAAGACAAATAATAATCCTCCACCCCCTAAAGGCAAAGAAAGTCAGCCAACAATAGAAGCTCCCTACATAACATTGAAAGGTAGATATAACATAGTGGAAGATATGAAAAAGATCAAGGTGAACATAATGTTTCATGAATTCACTCAAATCATTAAACAACATGATATTCTAATGAAATCATTGAATGAAAAGCCTAGCTCCAACAAAGCTAAACTAGCTCACGTAGATGTGGTATTGTATAAGAGTAAGAATGAAGTTACACCATTTTTGTTGATTGTAAGTATTTTTGCTAAGAATTTTCATAATTGCTTGCTAGATTCTGGTGCTTCAGCTAACATTATGCCTTTAAGAATTTTTGAAAATTTTAGATTAAACCTAGTCAAATTAGAGAAGGCAATAGTGCAATTGGACAAATCAAGAGTGAAAGTGGTGGGAGAATTATTAAATATTCACATGAAGCTCGCTCATTAACCCAAAATCTAGTAGTTCATCGACATTCAAGTCATTGACATACCTAAGGCTTATGGATTGTTATTGAGTCACAATTGGACTAAATCCTTGAATGGATATATGTCTACTGATCATTCCCACCTATGGCTACCTTAGTGTAGGATTCCCAATCAAATCAAGATTGATCAAGAACCCAAAATGAAATATATGATTGTTGAATATAAAATCAAGAATGAAAAGGTAAATTACCAATCCTATGACTTAGATGTTTACACTTTGGAAACCACTAATGTTGTTGTAGATGATAAGGTAAAAGAAGAAAGTAAATGTTTTTGGACATTTCACTTTAATGGTGCATGAGCTAAGCAAGGTTATGGCATTGGAATTGTTGTGACAAATCCCAAAGGAAAATAGTATCTAGCTTCCTATAGATTATAGTTTACTTGTACTAATAATTTAGAAGAATATGAAGCCCTTATTTTGGGACTTCAATTTGCAATCAAACATAAGGTAAGATAAATGTTAGTCTATGGTGATTTAGACTTAGTTTTTAATAAGGTCAAGAGCATATATCATTGTAATCTTTCCTATTTAATAAAGTATAAATTTAGAGCTTGGGATTTGATTTAGTATTTTGACTCTTTTAATATTATATCCTTACTTAGGGATTAGAACCAATTGGTAGATGCTCTACATTCAATAGCAACAAACCTGGTGCCTCCAAAGCCTTTGAACTTGTAGGAGTTTATTGTGTAAATGATTTCATGCCCTTATATGCCAAATTATATAAATAACTTCCAAGTTTTTGATGATGATAAGCAGATAATTGACTTCATGTATAATTTTATCATATTGGAATCCCACATTATTGATGAACATGAAAAAATTTATATAAAAAAATCAAAGGATAATGAAGATGGAGTAATCCAACTCAAGGAGAACTAAATCCCCAAGGGCATGATCTCGTTAGAAAGTATGTTTGACCTAAATAAATAAATAATTGAATCTAAACAGCCCAAGGTGAGTGGCAAAAATTATAAGCAAGTCAACTTGGGAAATCTTGGGAGTGAACAAAGTGTCAACATTGGTTTAGTTTGCACTGACTAAGATCTGAAGGAAGCCACTACCATTTTAACTAATTTCAAAGATGTCATTGCCTAGTCATATGATGATCTTAAGATATTTGATACTAGTGTGATTACTCACACTATCCCCCTGAAAAAAGACTGTAAACCCTTCAGGCAAAGATAGATGCCAATGAATTTAGTTCTAGAACCACTAATTTATAAGGAAGTGAATAAATTTCTAGATGTAAGGATAATATTTCCCATATAACACTTGACATGGGTTATGAATCTTGTGCTAATCTAAAAGAAGAATAGAGAAATCAGACTTTGTGTCAATTTCAAAAACTTAAACAGATGCTCAAAGAAGGATATTTATCCCTTGCCAACGTTGGATGAGGTCATTCAATTGGTGAGTGGGTCTGGAATGATGTCATTCCTTTATGTTTTTTTAAGTTACAACCAAGTCCTAGTGAATGAGAATGATAGAGTGAATCACCGCCAAGTGGGGAACATTTACATACAGATGAATTCCATTCAAATTAATCAACATAGGAGAAACTTTCCAACAAGCAATGGAGCATGCATTCCAAGGATTAATAGGTAATTACATCATTATTTTCATGGATGATCTAACATTTTTTTCTAAAAATAGAGGTGATCACATGATGTATTTGGAACAAGTGATAGAGAAGTGCAAGAGTTATTGTATTTCTTTAAACCCCAAGAAAAGCATCTTCTGTGTACATGAAGGGATACTTATAGGACATGTAATCACCTAAGAAGGTATGAATATTGAACCTAATAGGATAAACACAATTTCAATGGTAGAAATCCCTAATAATAAAAAAGAGTTAAAATCTTTCTTTGGTAAGATTACTTTTATAAGAAAATTTATCTCTAGTTTTATAGAGATCATAAGACCACTCAACGTGATGCTAAAGAAATATGCAAAGATATAATGGATTGATGAAGTAAAGAAGGAATTTCAAGACATTAAGTATTTTATTATTTAAGATCCTATTCTAATAAGTCTTGATTTTAGCAGACTTTTATCTATATTCTTTTGTTTTTAATCACACTATTGTCATTATCTTGACATAGAAAGAGGATGACAAAGAGCACCCTATAGCATTAATGAGAACCAACTTGAATAATTCAAAAATTAACTATCTTATTATGGATAATAAATCCTATACTCTGGTGAAGGCCATCAAGAAGTTTAGACAATACATCCTAAGGAACAAGACATATGCCATAGTGTCTGATCCAACTATCAAGTTGATGCTAGGATAAAATGAACTTAGAGAATGAAGAGGGAAGTAGATGACCAAACTCTAAGAATATGTTATAGAAATAAAATCTATTAGGTTAGTTAGAGGCCAAGGTCTAATCCAACTTATTCTAAAGAATGATCCATGCATTGACATTTTGTAGGTTAAAGCAGGTCAAGTGTCGAATGGTGATTGGTACAAGGATATTATTAACTATATTCTACATGGAGTGTTTTCCCCACACCTTAAAAAGGAGTAGAAAAGGGCCCTCAGGTTGATATCATCACATTTTATGGTTAAAAGGGGAGTCCTCTATAGGAAAAATTATGAGGGGATCTATCTAAGATGTGTTTCTAGAGCTGAAGCCATGGAAATGAAAAATTTCCATGACAAACTAGGAAGTGGTCACCCTTCATGGTGTACCACAACACACAAGATATTGAGAGTAGAAGTTGATGCTAGGATAAAATTAACTTGGAGAATGAAGAGGGAAGTAGATGACCAAACTCTAATAACATGTTATAGAAATAAAATTTATTTAGTTAGAGGCCAAGGTCTAATCCAACTTATTACAAATATTGATCCATGCATTGACATTTTGTAGGCTAAAGCATGTCAAGTGTCAAATGGTGATTGGTACAAGGATATTATTAACTATATTCTACATGGAGTGTTTTCCCCACACCTTAAAAAGGAGTAGAAAAAGGCCCTCAGGTTGAGATCATCACATTTTATGGTTAAAAGGGGAGTCCTCTATAGGAAAAATTATGAGGGGATCTATCTAAGATGTGTTTCTAGAGCTGAAGTCATGGAAATCATGAACAATTTCCATGACAAACTAGGAAGTGGTCACCCTTCATGGTGTACCACAACACACAAGATATTGAGAGTAGAAGTTGATGCTAGGATTAAATGAACTTGGAGAATGAAGAGGGAAGTAGATGACCAAACTCTAAGAATATGTTATAGAAACAAAATCTATTTAGTTAGAGGCCAAGGTCTAATCCAACTTATTACAAATATTGATCCATGCATTGACATTTTATAGGCTAAAGCAGGTCAAGTGTCGAATGGTGATTGGTACAAGGATATTATTAACTATATTCTACATGGAGTGTTTTCCCCACACCTTAAAAAGGAGTAGAAAAGGGCCCTCAGGTTGAGATCATCACATTTTATGGTTAAAAGGGGAGTCCTCTATAGGAAAAATTATGAGGGGATCTATCTAAGATGTGTTTCTAGAGCCAAAGCCATGGAAATCATGAACAATTTCCATGACAAACTAGGAAGTGGTCAACCTTCATGGTGTACCACAACACACAAGATATTGAGAGTAGAAGTTGGTGCTAGGATAAAATGAACTTGGAGAATGAAGAGGGAAGTAGATGACCAAACTCTAATAATATGTTATAGAAATAAAATCTATTTAGTTAGAGGCCAAGGTCTAATCTAACTTATTACAAATATTGATCCATGCATTGACATTTTGTAGGCTAAAGCAGGTCAAGTGTCGAATGGTGATTGGTACAAGGATATTATTAACTGTATTCTACATGGAGTGTTTTCCCCACACCTTAAAAAGGAGTAGAAAAGGGCCCTCAGGTTGAGATCATCACATTTTATGGTTAAAAGGGGAGTCCTCTATAGGAAAAATTATGAGGGGATCTATCTAAGATGTGTTTCTAAAGCTAAAGCCATGGAAATCATGAACAATTTCCATGACAAACTAGGAAGTGGTCACCCTTCATGGTGTACCACAACACACAAGATATTGAGAGTAGACTGCTATTGGCCAACCATATTCAAAGACAACCATGCTCATATGTGAATGTGCCATCAATGTTAAGTGTTTGATCGATGAGAGATAAAGGTAGCCATGATTTTATAAATAGTGATTGAAACAAATCCATTTTCAAAATGGAGCCTCAACTTCATAGCAGTGATCAATCCTAACTCCTTAATAAAGCATAAATTTTACTCATTGCCATGGATTATTGTAAGTGGATTGAAAAAGTGGCCACCAAGAATAGTAAAGTGATTGATGTCATCAAATTTCTAGAAGAAAATATCATCACTCAATTTGGGATGCCCCTATCTTCGATATGTGATAATGTCCCAATCTTTATGTCAGTTAAATTCACCAAGTGGGAATATGACAATAGAATAGCCATCAAGTCTACTTCAAACTATTACCCTCAGGTTAATGGAGTTTTAGAATCTACCAACAAAAACTTGATGAGTGCCTTCATGAAATATATAGAGAAGAAACCTAGAAAATGATAGTCCCTACTAAAGTATGCTTTATGGGCAGACACAAGAGATAAAAATAGGCATTCAATGCATCCCTATTCCTTCTGGTCTATGGGAATTAACCTATTTTTCCTATCACACTTAAGTTTCCCACCTATGAGTTTATGTCTGAATATATGAAAGATGATGAAAGATAACAATCTCAAATACTGAACATCATCCAAATAGAAGATGTCAAAGATGAAACATTGAAGAATTTTAATAAGCATTAGGATGTTTTAAAGAGATGGTTCAATAAATGATCCAAATTTAAATAATTATGCATATCAAACTTGGTCCTACTATGGCATAAGGCCCATGATAAGAAGGGATAACATGACAAGATCACTCCTCTCTGGATTGGACCATATCAAGTGGCATAAATACTAGGTGAAAATTCATTCAAGATCAAATACCTACAAAGGAATGACTTAACCTTTCCAATCAATGGGCAATACATGAAACATTATTTCTCTATCACTCTGTCATAAACTCTAGAATGATAGTAAGCTTGTTTAGAGTTAGAGTAGATAGGAGTAGAGTAGTTTCCTTTCCTACTTTTCTTTCCTGTTGTGTTCTTTCTCAATTTATGCTTGTTGTTCATTTTTTTTTGTGATGAAGCTTAGTAATAAGTAATTTAAATAAGAATTGATTGGCTCAATTTGTGTTACTCTGGTTCTAAAAATGGGAAGAAGGGATTGTCAGTTTTAAACATTGGTCATCTAAAGTTTGGAAACCTCTAGCAATGTTTCAATTTAAAAGATCTGGCCAAGGTTAATTAAAAGTTAGTTTTCTCATGAAAATCTTAAGTCATTTTAAGACTATAATGTAGATCAAATGAATGAAAATTTTCTTGAACAAGAGTTTGAATCTATGTGGACCATCATATTATCACTTAAATTCACCAAGTAAATTGCCAAGGAAGAACTTGATATTTGAAAGTGAATTACATCCAGACTATATCTTGAAAAAGCATTACATCTAGATAATTTTGGTTTCTAATAATTCTAGTTTATGAATGTAGGTATAAAAAAATGATACACCATGAAGTGAAATTATAAAATGCTTTCAAATTCCATGAATGGTGATTTAGGCAATCTCGACCAAGGTTATGGACATCTAGTTGGTAGTAGAGAAAGTCATAGAGTTGAGCTAAATGTATCTTTGTCTGGGCTATGGACAACTAGCTGGAAGTAGAGCAATGCTCAAGCCATCCTCAACTAAGCAAATTATAATTATATAAAAACTAAAGAATTCTTAAGTCATTTCATGTTTGATTTCTTGAAACTTGAAATTTATCATTTCTAAACCCAATGGAAATGGTTAAAGAACCTCAAAGCACACATATAGTATGATTGTATACAAGGTTTAAACATTATTTCAAGCATGTGAGATTTCATTCATTCTAAAAAATAGTTTGGTAATAACCAAATATCATAATAAGATAACTAATTTTTTGATTTATCTTTGAACAAAATATCTAGATTTTAACATTTTGTAATGTTTCCTTGTAGAGGTCATCATTTGTTGATGATCAACATTCCCATATTCTAAGAATGGGGACCCTCCTTTATTAAATTTTCAAAAATGCTCAAGATGCTAATCATATTAAATCATTTGACTATATAGAGAATTGATTGAATTTACCAATACTTATGTTACTAGAAATTTTGGTTAATCATTCATTTTGAAATATGGATAATTAAAAATATTCATATTATTACAAGTCTTCTTCAAGTTTTATTCAGTAATGAATTATTGACCATGGATGGTTCAATGATATGTAGATAGGCTTTCACTAAGGAAGTGCGACCTAGCTCTCTAATACACATAAACACAAAAAGCTTCACTAGGTTTTATAAAATTAACATTATATTATGTTTAAGGTATTTACTTGAAATTTTTTGCTTTAAACTTGTTTAAATTTGACTAAGATGGGAAATGACATCTTCAAGAATCTAACTTAGTTTCTCATTTGACCTCACAGTACATAAAATTAAATTTATGGTTTATGACATCTCATAGGATGTCAAAGTTTAGACTATAGCCTAAAAGGATAGATGCCCACCTCTCTAGGCCTCATAACACCTTAAGAATTCATCGCATCCCATGTGAGACACATAAAAAAAATATACCAAGTCCATGAGATACATGGCATCATCTATAGGGATCATGAGAAGCTAGCCATTGTAATTCAAATCTCAAAGCTACATGTTAGGATTTTATCCCCTGCAAGCGAGCCCATCCAATCCAAGCCACCATGCATCCCCCATGCATCCTACCATAGTACAAAATCTTGTGAGATGTTGTCTTATTTATCAATGGCAACCAACCAAAATTGAGCAACCCTTTAGGGTGATGTGTGTCCCCCCCTTGGGTTCATCCAAGGTCACCACATGTCTGCACCATATTGCATCCATCTAAAGCTCATGAGAGATTACAAATAGGACACATAGTTACACCCAAGCCATTTGATCAAGGTTTGATGATATAAAACTATCTAAGGTACTATTTGAGAATGATACTTAGTAGAAGAACAAACAATATCTTGTAAGAATGACATGTGTCCCTTTTGGGCCTGTATGAAAATGCCACATGTCATTTCTGCACTATTTCTATCTAAGATCTATGAGATCGGCTCTAAAAGGGATGTATATCTCCACCCAAGCCATATGATTAATGCCAAGTTATCAACAATTATCCAAAATCCTTTTGAGAGAGATACCTAACAAGGAAAGTTATGATTGCCCATGAGAGTGATGCATGGCATTCTCATGGCCAATTAGAATTAAACAACACCACTTGAGATCTTGCTATGAATTGAAAGATGCCATGTGGTGAAATACATATGAGTTATCATGCAAAGTTGCATTCCAAGAGCCTACAAGGCAATCAAAAGGTGTCACATGTCCAGATTTTGAACCAACTAGGCATCTTAGTCATATTCAAGCCAAATGAGTACTTATCTGATATGAGGTGGAAACCAGTGTTGAAATGTGGAAATCTTTAGTTTTAAATCTAAAATTTATGGAAAATCAAATACAATTTAAAGCTAAATTAAATTATGGCATAATTAATTATTAAAAGCAATAGTTTGAAGTTGTTTCAAATACATGCAAGGTTGACAAGATTTCCATTAATATGACATGAACTAGGATCACCAACAACATTGCATTAATCATAGCAATCATTCAAAATGATACACAATCAAGGTTATTATTATTTACATTTCAAAGCTATACACATTTATTTTCTCTATTGTCTACACTCTCACAATTCAAGAAAGTGTAAGCCGTTAGCAAATTACACTCCTAACTACCATTGTTGGATCTCAAAAATTATAGAAGGATACAAAGAGACATTGATTTCTACCTAAAGTATTGTAAAATATGGCATAATCAGGGCTTTCTACTCTAGGTAAGAGTAGTTCTTTTGGGAATAATGACTTTCTATTTTAGAGCGGTTCTTCAATCATCTTTAAAGATACTAAATTTATTCTTGAGGTCATAGCATTTGGTAACTTCCACTACATTAGCATATATTTTAATGTAGAAGTATCTAGGGATGTTGATGAGAATGAAACCATGCCTCATGAAATCTAACTAGCTTCTAATATCCTTTCCATTAACATAGTTGGTCTCCACAAGACCATAGCTAAGCTAGAGGTTATGCCATGTTCTAACCTAATTTATAGTATTTTTGGGAGGTCAAAGTGTGAAGATGAGTTGATTAAATCAATGTCCCACGAGTTACCTATTGATTTCATAGCAAGACCAATCTTTAAAAATTAGTCTGACCTTCCCTCACTACAAATAGAATATAACTAGGTCATTATCAAAAACTGGTATGAAGTACACTCCTTGGATAAGGTCTTAATTTTTGTGGGTTATTAACCCAATGGGAACTATTTTCATGGATAATCAAGGAAACTTTCCCATTTAACAATTCAGACAACGAGTTAGAATTGACCTAGCCATCTTGAATAGAATATTTGAAAGTCCACACATTGCTTATGTGGACATAAAGACTATTCCATTGCTATAAATAATCCCAGAGGACCAACAAATTCCCCCACTTGGGGAAATTATCATTAATAACTTGGTGTATGTAATCTATACAACTACTCAATCTATACAATATGTACAACTGCTTATGTATTAATAATTTATGATGAGATACTTATTAGATGCAATCTATACAACTACTCAACTAGCTGAAAGTTTACGATCTCCTAAGTGTCCAAAAATTATGCCTCAAATCTTTTCTATAATTCATATTCATATATTTGGACACAATATGAGAGTGATTATATAATGGTTCTACCCAGTTCTATCAGTTGATCAATTAATTCAAGATGAAGAGGGTTTCCCATGAAATCAAGAAAACTTTGAAAGACATGGGTAGCTACTAGTTATATTTGAACTGCCTAGTTATCAGAATGGAAGGAGTAATGGTGTCCCCTCTTAGACTACCAAGGATCATGCCAATGAAGCTAACTAAATAAGAAATGGCCTATCAGATTCTACATGAAGTTGATGGAATCTTCAAGGATAAGAATAAAATGTCCCCCCATAAAGTCCTTTACAAACTGGGGAGGATCAAGATTACCAAGTGGTATGATATTATTATAGTTGCTGGGCATACAAATTTGTACCTATTACCTAAAGATGACTTCAGACCATGGGATCCCAATAAGGTCATTTCCAAGCATCTATTCAAATTCAAGAAAGATGTAGCAATGGAATACAAGTATACAAAATAAGTCCACAATCGGATATATAGAGATGCTCTAAATGATGAGGTGGTAATCCAAAATGCAATAATGAAGAACATTGAACTAGAGATGAGATTGGATAGGGAGAAGAAAAATAAAGATATTATTAAGTCTCAGCCACCACCAACACATGGGAACATATTTTATGCTAACTATGAGGAAGGGTAAGATGAAGAAGATGAAGACAAAATTTCTCGTGTTAGGAATACAACAAATAGACCTCTATGACTTTCCACTTCAAGTATTCAAGACTTACCTCCAGGCTTTGATCAATGAGGATCTAGCAATCGACCTGACCCCTTCTAAGGGCCCACAATAATCTCTACATCTACTATGGGAGCCATTATGGAAATCTTAGATTAACCTGATCCTACTAATGTTAAACTTAAGGAATTAGAATAATGCATTAAGATCTCCATGAAAGAAGTGCAGGCACTATCCGATAGAAACATTGAGAAAGTTTACAAGAGGAAAAGGGAGCCTAGGACTACTATGAGAGGAGAAATAACCCCTCCACTAGATTCTCAAGTGACTACAGAGCTTATAATGTAGTCAACTCTTATAGGCACCTAAGTTGTGTAAGAATAAGAAACTGCTCCCTCTCCAAGAGTTGATCCATCTACTATCATTGTTACCACTAACACACCACAATCTACCCTTAGAGCAAAAGCTCCTAATGTAAGTATCTCACCAGTACATTCTTTTTGAATTGGAATTACATTTTGAACTACTGATAGTTATGTATTTTCTCCTCCTACCATTACTCCACCATCAATGAGCACAATGTAAACTAGCACCCCACTTGGGACTACTCATGTTATTACTTCCACAAGTATCCCATCCATTTTTTTCCTCCATTGGCTTTAGTATTATCAAAAACTACAACTACCACTTTTCAATCTTCAAATGATACTAGCCTAGGCTAAGCTAGTGTTTCCTTTGAATTTACCATCCCCCATTTCATTTCTCATGCCATTACAAATATTACATATTCATCACGAACTAGTGCTAATCAGACTATTAGTTCCACTTCTTCCTAGGAAGCAACAAAAAGTGCAACACTTGTTATTGGTTCCCTTGCATTGGGAAGGCCATTAAGGCCTATTTCAAAACTTTTTACCTTTTTAAAGCCACCTTTTCTTGCATCCCCATTCAATGTTTCTATGGTTGCAAAGGTGAGTGTGCCCTAAAATTGCCTTTGTTTATTCTAAATATATGGGCCCTACAAGAACTCCATATACACTTAGGTAGATAAACCCAGTAAACTTGCCACATATTCCTTCTATAGCTCTAGCCTCTCACCCAACTACAGCACCTCCAATGCCACCTCTAGTAAATCCAATGCTTGTTATTATCCCAAATCAGGTCACATATATTATACTGGAAGCAAGACAAGAGAGACCTTAGGTAGTCCTCTTTGTACCATAGATTAGCATGAAATTTGATGCTTCTATAGGTACCATGAAAAGAGTGGTGAGGAGGCAAGTTAAACAACCCCAATCTAGCTCAATTATGGCTCATGAAACTAAAGAGTCTCTCTTCACTTTAACAAAGAAGAGGAAGGTTGGCCCATGTGAATTAGATGGGTATGTAAATGACCCTATGTCCATGGTCAAAACCAATGCATAATCCAAAGTAGCCTTAATGAAAAGTATGTGGTAGGAGGTGAAGAGATTGAGGGAGCAAACATTGCCTATTGTGCCAAAGAATACTACAATACAAATAATAAATGAATTCATCAATGTCTTTAATTTATACAAGGTCTTGAAGAGAAGGCAAGAGGATGGGACTCTGTAGTTTAATGTGGTCATTAAATATCATCAAATACTTTCACTTTATGATTATGAGTTGGAAAATTTGACTAGAGTTTCAAGGAACAAGTTCCTAGACTTTAAGATATTGGAACTTAAAGACATCATCTCAACATAGACCATAATGATGAATAGAAGGAGAATATTGAAAAGGTGGATATAAAAAATTAAGGATGTAACTACATCCTTAGAAAAAATAGATTTCAATATTTCCCTATTGCTAAAGGATGTTATGGTCATTAGGGTGACCACACTTGATGACATCTTTATGGATGACTAGGAGTTTAGGGCTCAAATGAAAGTATTTGTTACAAAATTCCAATAAGACATAGGCAATGCCAAGACTGCGACTGAAGTTATGAACATTGTGGATTTTTATAACCAAAGGCTATAAAGAGTCAAGGCTATTGAAGAAGTTTAATACTTATACTTGTAGATCATGGTAGGCTTTTTCAAGAAATCCCTGACCTATGTTGGCCTATGTTCCTGAATTTTAGTCAAATCGACCAAGACTACATAGCATGCATCGAAATTTGGACAAGGGAGGAGGTAAAGAAATAAAGGTTGCAATAACAAGTTCCCCTTCAAGCACAATGGCCACATCTAGCTCATCCAAGGTAACTAGGGTCTTGAGGAATATTTTTCTTTTCTTTCTAAATTCAAATTTGGAATATTCCCTTGTAATATGTGGCATTTTAGTTATTGTTATTCAAAAGCTAAAATCCACTTGGATATATTTGGGAAACTTTTAATGGGCCCACTTGAACTTGCATAGGCATATTAAGGCCTATGTATCAGGGTATTCCCCCTCATTTTAATTTTTGATGAATAGTTTTTAGAGAATTAATGCAAAAGAGCTAAGAATTCATGAGATTGTCTGAATGCTCTATTGTGTGTTATGTAGTTTTTGCTTCTCATGCTTTTATAGAATTAATGGTTTATTTTTTGCTAAATAATTTGGAAATAATATCAATGTATGCATCTATTGGTTTGAGTTTAACACTAGGCTAACAAATCTATTAATTTATGTGCTCTATTTCATCTTATTTACAGTTGAATGTGTTTATGCAACTTGATGTGAATAAGTAACTTTTGTGCAACATATGATTTCAGATATATGTATCTCTTTTCCCTTGAAGTCTCAACTATGTTCATTTGGCTTTGATTATTGCACTAGGGTTGGTGAATGCTATTTTTACATGTTATTGTCATAGAAGTTAGAAGAATTGACACCTCTAACCATTTGAAGTAAAATTTCTTTTCTGATCTACCTTGATTACCTTTGGATCTACCCCATGAGTCACTTTAGTTTAGCTCATTCTATAAATATTCATGTTTTGTTTGTGCTTGGGAAATAATTGGCAAAGTTTAGAGTAATTTCACAAAGATTAGCAAGAAATAAAGTGGCACTGTTGTATAATATGTTGTCCCTATAGTAGGGTATACTTACAGGCTTAAAATTGGTGTCCATATCTCTATTATTTTATTATTTTTAGTAGGATTTATGTAAACAATTGAAGCCTTGAGTCTTTCAGGACTTAAAATTAAGTTTATTACTTTCCTTCCATTCCCTAGTTACACATGAAGCACATTAAGTGCATCAACAATGACAAAACCATTCAGATTAAGTGACACTCATGAACCTTGTCTGCATAATAGAGAGATGTCACATAGTAGGGTCTTATGGGACCAATACTCTGAGCATAGTGATACTTAGGAGAACTATAATGAGTTATAGAGGCAAATTTCACATTTATTTGCTTGATTTGATACTATTATACTATATAATTTTTATATTGAACAATGTTTTTAATTTAAAACTTATGTTTGAATAAGAGTCATTTGGAACGATGACTAACTTTAGATGGGAGGTATGTTACATCTTGATTCTTTGCTAAGCAAACTTACTTGATTATCTATAGAAATTTATAGTGACAAATTTGGATTTGGTTATTTTAATTAATCTTTGAGATATATGATGTTATGGGATAGTAGGATATTACTTAGATTACATGATTATATTGATATGAGTTAGTTGTGGTGTATATGTTTACATTACAAATATGTTGATTTGTTATTTCAATTACATTTTATGATGTATGTATATCAAAATTTTATGGTCTAAATACTTAACTTTTGTGAGTTGAATGTAGGAGAGATTCATCCCTTAGAGCATGATAGAGGGAGAGCATCATCGAAGAGGGTGATGTAGATGGATTTTATGGGGGATGAAATAGAAATGAGATAGAACCTTGTACACATCACACTAGCTAGCACATGTTAGATGTATAATAAAATGGTTAGCATAATATGTTTTGATACCATTTGCATTAGATATTCATTTAAACATGGTTGCTAACATAGTTTAAATGGTTGTTTAGAAATCATCTTACATGATTTACGTGTGTGACTATTAAATACTTTTGGAATTGTGATTTATGTAATTAGTGAAAATTCAAGGTTATTGATTAATGGTTTTTTTATTAAGCCATTTTGGAATTAAAGGTGATAATTTAATTAGTGAGTATATATTAATTATTATTAATTAGAAAATGTGCTTTAATAAATGTAGAAATAGAGAAAAAGTAGAAAAATGAAATAAAAACAAAAACAAAAAATAGAAAGTTAAGAAGAAAAGGCAAGTTTTAATTAAATCTCGTGATTTATGTGAAAAGGAGATAAAACAAATAAATAAATAAAATAATGAAAAGTCATTATTAAAACAAAAAGAAAAACACCATACCTTTTAAAAAAAGGAGAAGTGTGGTGCAACATAAAAAGGAGGAAAAAAGGAGACACATAAGAGAAAATGGAAAGGAATAAGAGAGCAGAGAATTCGAGGAGAAGGAGAAGGACTAAAGCTAGGGAAAATTATCCAAATGGCACCATATTAGTTCAAATGTTTAACCAAGTAGGTGGCATATCAAAATTTGTATGAAGTTCATATATATATATATATATATATATATATATATATATATATGGGAATAATCATATCATAGTGATACATATTTATATACTTTGATATATTATATTAATCTAGGAATAATTTATCTTAAATGGAGTATATATGAGTTTCCTATTTATCTTCAATGATTGGAACCTGTAGACATTAATGTATGAGAATATATTATATTATAAATATGTCATGATGGTGCACAAGAAAAGTGTATGGTGATATGCAAAAATATGGTAACCTATATTAAAACATATACCAAAGTGGTGATATATTAATACTGTATGCAACGATTAGATATGATAGTTGCAATGTTTTATATTAATACTATATGTAGCTATTTAATCCCAAATTATATATACATTGGAGCCAAAAATAATAAACAATGAAAAAAATAGTGAACCGTTACAATATAGCAATCAGGTAAATTTGATTGTGTATGTATACAACCCATCATTTACATTTCTATCTATTAAACATCTATATGAGTTATACCTACATCTATATATATAATATAGCAATCTGTATATATAATATGGCAATGTATCAATAACTTGGAATATGCAAATCATACAATATAGTTAATAATGTTATCTATATATATGATCACTATATTCACCAATAGATTGATATATAATCTTCATATGATGTATTATTTGTGAAATGCATAATATTAATATACATAATATATTTAGTGTATGTGTGAAATGTACCAATATAGTTATTCACAAATATAGTAATGTAAATCATACATCTGTGAATATCCAGTAACCTCATATAACATCACTATGTATTTACATTACTTTATAGATATATGTATATGCCCATATGACTCACTTAAGATATATGTTAAGATATATTCAAATGTCTCAAAAGTAGTAATATTCATAATATCCTATTGAAAATCACTTATATAACTCATCAAATATTTTTGTGTTTCTCACCCAATCTATTAGAGCTATGATGTAATAGTTACCAATGGATACTTCCTAATCTAGGATGAATTATATTGATGTTATTATAGCCTAAAATGATTATAGTCAATATTTGAGAATAGTTAGTTAACTGTTAGCAACATATATTGTTAATAGATATTAACTAGTGACTAACTTATATATATATATATATATATATATATATATATATATATATATATATATATATATATATATATACTAGGAGGGTTAATATACTATTAGTCACTATCTATTCCTCTATAGTAATATATTCTAGCATATTAAAAGATCAAGTCGATAGTTAGTTAGTATATTTTTAGCTAACTATAATTAGGGGTGGTTAATATAGTTAACAAAATTAGGAAAGAATACATATAGTGATGTTGATATAATAGATACATATTGCCTATCATAAGGATACTTGTACAATTAATCAACAATTGTGAAGGATGAACCTTCAATATAACATATATGGGTTGTGATTTTAGTGATCATCATATCATATATTGTAATTTAATCTACTTTGAGACTTGAAAAAGTATTTAAAATATATGCCTTATGTAAACAACTTTGACTAGGCATAATATATTGTATGTAGAATTGGTTCATTAGGGAATCATTTATAGGGGGTCTTGGCTTGAATATATTTTCAATATAATATTACCACGTTGCTTTTAATTAATCTTGAGTGGGCACGTCTTTGGGTGATTCATTTATCTGTGTACTTATGAGCTTTTGTGTATCATATATGAGCAATTTTGGATATTACTGAATACTTATATGTGAACCTTGAAATAAAAAAATCTATGTAGTCTTAAGAACTGGTGTACGAAGTTAAATACACTTTGATTATATTAGGATGAAAATATATTTAGTTACAAATAAAAAAATATGAGGAGTTTTACATTACTAAAACCCTAATAGATCATCAAAAAACATTTGTGAGCATGGAAGTTATAAGGATTATTGAAATCATAGGAAATTCTTAATTATGACATATAAGTGAACCTTGATATAATATTTACATATTATTTTAGTAATTACATAAGGTTCATGTTATGATGTACAATTACATGTATATAGGAATTATATCTATAGTTAAATAGATGGTTAAAATGAGTCATAAGGTGTCCGAGGGACCAAGATTATAACTATATAAAAATAGTCTTCTAAGAATGAAATTAAATTATTTAGTTGAAAGATTATGATATAACTTAGTTATGAATTATTTGATTCTTTGAGGATAGCATTATATATGTATATGTCATGCTATTCTCAAAGATTCAGATAATTCATAACTAAGTTATGTCATAATCTTTCATTTAAACAATTTAATTCCATTTCTAGAAGACTATTTTTGTATTATATATATATATATATATATATATATATATATATATCTTTGTGTGTGTACACACACACACACACACACACACATAGATACAACAATGAAAATTGGTGAGCGGTACTCATTGTGACTAGATTAAAATGTACAAGTGTTTAGACATATATAAAATATATTAGTGCATCGTGATGTGTACCTATAAGTTATGTTTCTTCTATTTTTTAGTATGTAGTTTAGCCATAGGATATACCCAGTTGGTATAAATTGTACTTGCCTATTATTTAAGATTAAGGGATATTTGGTACTTGAAATTGTGAAACTAGTTTGTGATTGAGTAGTGTGCTCATGTACAATGATTTATGATATTATAGGATGTCATAACGTGTTTTCATTTCAAAGTTACAGTCTAAATGTATGTTATACCTGGATGATACAGATTGTAATTGTTATGTCTAGATATAATTATATGTTTGATAGACCGAATGTATGCATGTTGGTTATTTATATGAATAACATGTTTTATGACAGTTAGTAGGGACTTATTTATGTATGTATACAACACCCCCCTCCCCTCTTAAGAGTATAATAGATGCTAGAATGAAATATTATATGTTTGTGAGAACTAAGACTTTCTTGTTATAACTAGTTGTTTGAACAAAAATTTATGTTTCCATTCATTTATACCACTTTGTTATGACTGGTTGTGGTATTTAGTAATCGTGCTTAAGAACACCAGACTATAATAATATAAGCTATCATAGGGTGTAGTATATTTGAAAACTATTTATAGTAATTGAAATTTATAGTTAAATACATATTATACGTAGATGGTATAAAATGTAGTCATTATTTCTATTATCAGATAGATAATAATGTGAGATTCATTCATACTTTTGATGGAATAAATGTATGCTGTTAGATTATCCCATGCTTAGTATATTATATGATTGCTAGTAGGATGTAATCTGTGTGAATCTAATGATTATATTATATTAACCAAATCTTGCATTGCTAATATTGAGTAAGCAATGAGATGGACTTCAATAGCTTACTAGCATTACAATGAAAAATGAAGGTACTCCAATCAAGTGGTATGTATGAATTTTTATCGATCTTTAGATCATTGTTATTATTGAAAACTTTGTCCAAATTAGTGTTTAGTGAGACATTGTCATTTCATAAGTGTGATTTACATGTTTGTGAGATATCTTGAGTAGAACAATTTATTGTGATACACTGCATGTTTAGTTTTAGAAATCATAAAGCACACAGGTACTAGCTTCTCTCTCTAGATTCCCGTGTGACCACTATCTACTCATCCATGAAGGGAGGGTCATTCCCTGATGAGATTAGTGTGGGGGATCTTTAGTTCATGGTTGGTGTGGAAAAGTGCTCAAATGATGCTCTCCCTTCCCACAACTGTACTAATTTTGAGATGACACTTGAGATTGTTGTAGATACTAGAGTCCAGGGAACTATGCTTTAGGAATCCATGTATCTTATATATGTACATTGTATTGTATGGTATTTATTATTGAAACATCATCATGATGAGCTATAATTAATTATTTATCATACTTTGACAGGTTGTAGGCATGTATCTGTCATGGTTGGTTAATTGTAATTAATTTCTATATTTGTATTATGATATGTTTCTTATTATGATAGTGATCAATGATGTATGATGTAGTATGTTTGATTTACAGTTATCACACTTAAATTATTTTATATGATCTTTGATTAGATTCTCGTGGTGTAATCTATTTAAAATATATGTTATGTAAAAAAAATCACATTTATCTATGTCAAACCTATTGAGGTTATTACACAAGTTACACCTAAAATTCTCACAAATGTGAGGATAACTAGCAACATTAAATGTGCATTAATAAAGGTTGTGAACATATTAAAGATAAACCTTAGTAACAAGACTACCTAAGATGGAGTTCACAATAAGTGTGAACATGACACACACCAACATATAATTCATCTCTATGTAGTATTTACTTATTATGTTGAGAAGGGTAACATGTATTGAGAAGTAAGGGGGTGAGATGAGTGAGTCTAATCTTGTTGTAGATTAAATATGTCAAAAACTGGGTGACCTTAAATTTGAAGTGTATTTAACTATCATCAAGTTGTTTTTCTTGGTAGTGATTAAACGTCTTGCAAAAAAACATGTTTGGAAAATTTCAATTTTTTTAATAATCAGTGAAAATCTATCAAAATCATTCCATTTGATTCATTATTGTATTTGGAATAAGTATGAAGACTGCATGAATCATGTGAAATTATTTTGATATAATTTGATGTAATTTTGAAAATTTTCAAAAATACTTTTTTTTGCAAGACATTTAGTTGCATTCTTTTTTCTTCCTTTTTGAGAAGGGATCTACAAATTGATATATTGGGCATATGTTGGAGTTTGGAACCCCTTTTTTACCATTAGTATTTTATTGAGATGAATAGAATGATGCAACTAGATTGAGGTTATCTATCATCAATTAATAAAAAAATTTACAAAGAACATGATAAAATCTTAAATCAATATAAAACCTTTCAATAAATGAAACTATGTAATGAATAAAAAAAGACAACTCTAAATTAATACATATCAACATTCATTTCAAGATAGACATTTTAAAGATATCTAAACTATTTAAATCAATCGTTGTCAATCCCTAAATTAAAGGTAAAATATCTATTTTTTTTAGGGGGTATTGTCGTAGCATGTGATTCTCATAGTCACCTTTGGTGGTCTCCAACACATCGTTTTCCACCTCTACCAACTCAGTGGGGTAGGTTGTTGATCTCCTCCACTTCCTTATGTCTCATCATGTTGACAAGTTCCATCATTTAGCCTCAGCCATTTCTCCTACTTGCATAAAGTCGAGCACTATGGAAGAAGAAGGAAAGTTGAAACAAAGCTTACTATGGTTGGGACCCCATTTTTGTGGGAGAAGACCTTCCTAATGTTGGCTTGATCAATCTTGATGATAAGGAGCCCCTTCCCTCCAACATTTTTTCTATCACTACTTAATCTCCAAATATAATTTTCTACTTTTTGTTTTAATAGTTTTTACTATTTTATTCTCAAGACATCTTTTAAACGTTATGTGTTTGTATTCTCATACCACCTAATTATTTTCTTAATACTAAATTAGGTATTTCTATTTTTGGTATAATATATAAATTTATAAAAGAAGAAAAAAAAATGTGTCTCTTCAAGGGAAGAGAGAGACAACCTTATGCGTATTAGATTGATAATTTGAATGAAAAATAATTCCATTTTTTCAAGGGATTATGAGAGTGAAAAATTGAGTGAGTCCCACAAATCCCCTCACCAAAAAGAAAAGATTCCCTTTGGTTTCCTCAATTCCACGTAAAGGAGATGCTTTAGAATATTGGTTAAGATAGTCTATTAACATAGAATTATACAAATACGAGGTTGAGAAAGGGATTGTTTTGGTTGTTAAAAAATGAGGGGTGTGGGTGGCCAAATGGATGACTATAAGATATGACGTGACAATCCAGCAAACAAATGTGAGAATCCAGCTTAGCGTAGGACATGACCCCTCAATAGCGGGTCACGATCCACGCGGGATGTGGGTCCCTTCGCTAGTCGAGACAATAAGACGAGAGGTCCCACGTGAGATTCCTATGCATGTGACCACCCTGTCCTTTCATAACGTTTATTTAAACATATCACGAGCTTTTGCCTACCAAAAAAATTATTCTTAGTCACATGTGGTCCTTGCATCTTCTCCTTTCACCTCCTCCTTGTCATTTTCTTTCCTACGGGGTTAATCCCTTTCTACCCTCTTTATAGAGAGCATGATATCACATTCCAAATGTATCAAGAGTGTGCATTTACTTTCCAGACACGTGGAGTGTAAAGGAACATTTGTGCCTTTCTACATCTCGTCATGTGATTTTTGTCCCACATTTTTTAATCAATCGATGTCAATTTTACTAATAATATTTTAATTTAAAATACAATTTAGTTATAACTACACTGAGATTTTAGTGCATTTAGGCATTTGAGAGTCAACCATTCTAAAAAGAATTTAGAGAAATCAAACAATTATTAGAACATGCATTGTACCACTAATGCTCATATTGATGACACATTGTATTATACTTATTTTCCTCTGTAATGAAATATTATAATTATTGGAGTGTTGTTTATAATAATATACACCATTGAGATACTTAACAAACATCAAGATGGTTAATCTATTCACTACACCATTAGGCCAGGCTGAAAACATCTATTGTTCTCTTTAAAGTTTTAAGATCTAGCTACCCAATTAAGAAAAGAATAATAAGTTCACTTTTTAAGTGAGAGGCATCCAAGGTCTGAAATTTCAAGTCTAATGGATTATGTTCAAGGAGATGAGAGATTCTTTGGTATTCTTTGAGCACAACACCATCTCCTTGTTTTTGAACTCACACTATCTATTTACCATAGTCACATATAGGGTTTTCTTTATGCACCTCAGAATAGGGTTTTCACATAAAAGGGGTAATGATATGTGAGGATTTTTGCTACCGACATAAAATTTTGTTCTAGTTACAATCAACTAGCCATTAGTAATCTCTGTCACTCGGGCTTATCAAATGGCATTTTTGCAATAGAGATTTTTTACCACCTCATGAGGGGATATGATGGTTAGGAGATTAACAACAAAAACAAATGTTGGGAAGATTGAAATATATGACTTTTTGTGCCCAATGTTCTAGGCTGACTTAAATATCGATGGATCCTTTCAAATCCTTAATCAAGTTGACCTCAAGGCATAAATGCTTTTTGGGGCATACATAATATATTTTTTTCATTTGTGACATAAAAATGCCCTATGGGATTGACATTTTCCTTGAGAAATTCCCATAGATGAAGTGGTAAAGGAGTTCAATCCAAACTGGCACCTAAAGGGATCCCTGGTTAGAAACTTTGAAGGTATGGGTTCATAGGGATAAGATCATAATTGTGTTCCTCAAGAATCAACAACTTGGCTTAATAAGGAGAGTTTGGTCTTGGGACGACTCCTTAAAGGAGAAAAAATAAACTTTTTTAAGGTTTCAAATGTCGTGGACACTTGAAGGTTCCACCTAATGTCAAAACCAAAAATTGAGGGACTCCTCATAAGGGATTTAGTCAATATAATTAACTATATTACAATAGTTTTTATATTACTTACAAATATTATCAACAATATCAATATGTAAACAAATATTACACTGAGAGAGAGAGAGTTGGAATTTATACTTCACCATAAAAAATTGACACAAATTTCATGGTTCACTTCGAAACCATCCTTCCCATTTTCTACAACCAAATGAGCATAAGCCATTATATATCAAAATATACCCAAGCATAAATGAGTAATGCATATTAAATGCACAATTAAATTTGAGAATCCTATAAATGTAGTGTGAAATACAATGAAAACAAAAAAATTAAAATAAAGTAAAGCTAACATAAAATACTAGAAAAGAGAGTTTTTGTAATCTCTTATCCCATAATCTAATTTTTTATTAAATTTGAGAATCCTATAAATGTAGTGTGAAATATAATGAAAACAAAAAAATAAAACAAAGCAAAACTAACATAAAATATTAGAAAAAAGAGTTTTTTAAAGCTTTTACCCCGTAATCTAATATTTGAAATTCTAGATTAAGATAGCTAAACAAAGCTTCAAGATCTCATTGTAAAACTAAATACACATTAATTTTTAAATTCAAGTAAATGGTCCAAATTTTAATTGAATAATTAAATATTAAAAATCATCTCGCAAATTTATCTCATTTTAAGTCTTTGGACTATAATAATATTAATTTTTTTTTTATTTGTTACTTCCTTTTGAAATAATTTAAATTAACAAAATTTCAAAGATGCTATAAGTAGGCAGCAATAAAGGTCCAACTCGAAGACCACATTTTTCACTTGAGATTTAAGTGAATTGACATTTATAATGACATTTGATGTCCTTCAAATTAAATTTATAAAATTAAATTTATGTTTTGATTTTGATTTTTTATTTTTTTTTAAAGGTGTGATTTTTAATTATTTTTTTATGTCAATTTTCATAATATTTCTAATTTCTCTTTAAATTTTATATAAAAAAATTATTTATAATTTTATTTTTTAATTTTTGAGTTTTTTTTTGGTATGTGTTCAGGTCATTTTAAAATTACGTACACAAATAATAGTTATTGTAATAGTATTTTTTTCTTATATTTTTATGATAATAATTAAAAGGTAGGTTAACTATTTAATACATAAGTATCATAAACATTTCTTAGTATAAGGAAGAATGGTGAATAATCCACTATTTTGGGATTTTTATTTTCTAATCTATTTTCCTATTATTGAAAAATTAGTTCAACATGTCTAAATAATTAATATTTAAATTCAAAATAAGTTAAATTGAAAGAAACGTGCGCTCAGGGTTATATCTCAATGGTAAGCCATTGCAACGATGACCACTAGGTCATGAGTTTGACCCTTTGATTGAACCACGAGCATCGGATGGGGCACTAGTGTAAGCCCAAGGGATTAGTTCATTGGACTCACCTTGTGATAATGCACCTGAGTGTGTGCCAGGTCACTAGGTCCAACATGATGATAATGCCATACCAAAAAAGCTATAAAACACCCTTGGTTACCAAAAAAATAGTTAAAAAAAACATTTTTAACACCCCAATAGTTATTTTTATATCTTATAAATTACTTTTTTTTTTACATAAGTATTTTTTGACAAATTATTTCATTATAAATTTTGAATATGAGTTAGTTCTTAAATTGTAATCATAATTTTTTATTAAAACTGAAAACATATATAAATACTATAAATGTTCAAGTTTACGATTAATAATATTCTTGTAATTATACAAGTTTTTTTTGTCTATAATATTTTATCCTTCTAAAGTGTAAGTGTAAGAGTGTGTGTGTGTGTGTGTGTGTGTGTGTGTGTGTGTGTGTGTGAGAGAGAGAGAGAGAGAGAGAGTGTGTGTGTGTGTGTGTGTGTGTGTGTGTGAGAGAGAGAGAGAGAGAGATTATTTTATTTTAGATGTTCCAAAATTTGAATTATATATTTGTCATTTTTCTAATTATATTTTACACAAATATGCATCACACATGACTATTTAGAAACAAAAAAAAATTTATCTTGTTTTAATTTTATTAAAATATACTTGTATAATAATATATTGTTTTAAGACTTTACTTTCGATAAAAATATATATATATATATATTGATTTTCATAACAAATTATTTTTAATTTTAATTTTAATTTTTCATAATAGACTTTTATCCCAAACTTCACAACTATATAATATCATAATAATTAAAAAATTAAAAAATAAGGCTTTATTTTCATCCCAATCATGAAGTTAAAGCATCTCTACAATACAATGGTTTTATGAACCTTAAAAAGGCTTTCCACATGTAAATTGTTTTTAAAAGATCACCATCAATTGGTTTTATAATTGTAAATAATTTGAAGAGGATTGTTATTGAAAGAAACCTTCGGTAGGTTGAATTATCACATCTAATAATCATGGTTTATATTATCAACATTTTGAGTTAAAATGGACTTATTGCAAAGGAACACAATATCATCCGCTTAAAGTAAATGTATATATGTCCTATAAGTCAATTGATTCTAAAAATATTAATATATATGCATAGATTTTTTTATATGAATAATAAATAACATGACAAACCATTTTCAAAATGATAATTTATTATTAATTTCTTACAAAGATGATCTAGATGTGTAGTATCCATAAATTATTCCATTTTGTTGTATTTTGGGGCTAAAGAGAATAAATTATTTCATTTAAAAAACCTTGAGTTCAGTTTTATAAAATTAATTAAAAATTATATATTTTAGTGTATGCATTTGAAGACATAATAAGTATGTATTATTTTAGAAAAAAATATAACTTACAGAGTATTTATAAAATAATTATATAATTAATTTTTAAAATATGTTTTTTATTTTAAATTAAGATATATTATTATAATTTTTTCACTCATAATTTTTTATGATAATTTAATTACATTTAATATATTTGTCTATGTATAGTTAATTTAATCAATACGGAACAATATCATATTCTTTTTTTAAATTTAGAACCTAAAACCTTTTTTTCAATTATTTAAAATAAACTTTATTTCAAATTTTGTAGCCTCTAATTTAACTATTTAGGTTGAATTTTATGGCCCTAATAATGTATCTAGAATGAATAATATCATATTGACAGTCTTTTCCTACTCTAACTTAACCAAAATTTTCCACTCCCTCCTTTCTTCTTTTCCTAATTCTAGCCATTTAAAATCAAACCACCCACCGCTATTACAATTTTTAAATTTAAATCTAAGTTATAAATATAGCAATATTGTAATTATTTTAGAATAAACACTTATTTTATATCTATCATCTATTGTGGAGCAAATTTTAGCACATTCTAAAATTATTTATTCTATGTAAATTAGTATTTTTTTTACATCTTTATTCCAATTCTATGGCCTTATAATTGGGGGCATCCCAATGAGCATATGCCCTAATCCCTCCCCCCTCTCTAAATATCAAAATTAGCATTATAATTTTTGATATACATTTTTTATTTTAATTTGAAATGCACACCTACACCCATTCTTTTTAGCTTCACAGACATCTCAAAGTCAGAATTTTTTTAATATCATATAATAGTCTCAAGGCCTTTATTCTATGTAAATTTATATTAGTATTCTACAATATATATAATTAATTTGGTCCAAATAGACCAATATTGGTATTATTGTTGACTTTGGAAAGTTTAAACCCCATTTTCAATTCCTTATAATAGACTCCATTTCAGGTTTTGCATAACTTGGTCTTATAGCTTGGACTAAACTATACGTCCCACAAATATGTCTAGACTATACAATCAAGTTTTAATAGTAACTTCCAACTCCTTTTTTAAACTTTACTCTCATCCCCTTTTCAGTATTTATTATTTCTAGATGTTGGAAGTTAGAATACATTTCAATAGTTCAAAAAATTATTTTAAAAATAATGATTCATAAACAAGTTATCTAATTCATTATACATAAGGCAACCCATTATTCTCAAGCTTTCAATCTACTGTGGATCACTTAATAAAATTATTTTTACCATAAAATTTAATGTTTTTTCACATTTTTAATCCCATTCTAATTGCTTAATAAATAAATGACATCCCATTTAAACACTTTAAGGGGAAAATGAATCAACTATTGCAGGTATTCAAGGGTTAAAGTATGATGTATGAGGATAAGGAAAATAATGGGGAAATCTTGGGGTTTCTGGTCTATGCCACTAGCATGAACTTAAAAATGAGATTAGATAATTATGCATGCACATCAAATAAGTTATGTATGCATATTCACTTGTGGTACATTGAGAGAATATTAGGATACTTTTTTTTAGTAAACAAAGATGAAATCATAATTCAGCGATTAAAGAATTGAAATAAGTATAAAATAGGGAATTGAAAATGGGGTTTCAACCTTATAGAGTCAACAAGAGTACAAATATTAGTTTATTTGGACCAAATTAACTATATATAATGTATAACGGTAATATAAATTTATAGAGTTATACTTTTATTTTTAAGTACAATAGTGGGAGGTCAAACATAGTTATAAATGCCTTAAGTAGAAGGCACAATTTGTTGACAGAGATGAAGATAGAAATTGTTGGGTTTGATGAAATCAAAATTTTGTATCCTAAAGATCTAGACATTGCAGAGGATTAGAAATCTTGTTTGGAACTTATTACTTTGGATAGGACAAGATGGTTAGATTTCATGAATTCCCTTAAATCATTCAAATTTTCCCAAATTGGAATGTTTTTTAATGTTTGTTTTGGCCTATAATAGTCCTAATCACACACAATATTGACATCAATGGATCACTAGGCATGTGAATATCAAAAAAGTGGCAATATTTCCTCAATCACAACTCTTTTGGTCTCAAATTCTACATTAATTATCCCAATTGCACATGAATATGCCTCAAATCATTTGTAGCTTCCTTCATCATAAATGTTTAGGTTTTAATTAAGCTTATAAAGTAACTAATCATCATAAAATATGGATATAAATGAGTGGTTAGGTGTGCATATGCCACCAAATTGACCAAAGTTATCCCAATCACACATTTTTAGGCCCAAATTTGACTTAAATTGGTTTGATTATGCACAAATTTACCCCAAAGCAAGATAAATGGGTGGTTAGGTGTGTTTAGGGTTTTATTTTGTTGATTTTAGATTTCAAAGGACTTAATCCCATGAAATATGACTTAAATTGGTTCAATACCACACAAGTATATCCTAGATCAGCAAAAAAAAATTATTGGTTTCAAGTGGTTGGGGTTTTCGTTGTGTTAATTTTTTTCTATAGAGGGACTAAGTGCACACATTATTGACATAAAGGGGTAGTTTGGGGTGTGCAAATCACCAAATCAACTTACATATTTCCAATAACACCTATTTGGGATCCAATTTGAACTATACTAACCCAACCAAAATAACTTCCATTATTCCAATCACACCTATTTGGGCCCAATTTGAACTAAACTAATCCAATCTCTACACAACCATACCCAAAATCATTTACATTTTCCAAAATTGTAAGTTTTTTTTTTCATTGTGTTGATATTGGTATATAACATAGCCATTCACATGAAATATAAACATGAATGGGTGGTTGGGATTGTATAGTCCAAAAAATCAATATATTTTTTCCAAATCAACTTATTTTGGCCCATATTTGAACTAAATTGGATTAATTTCACACAAATTTCCTCTAAATAATTTGTAGTTTCACTGGTTGCAAGTGGTTAGGTTTTTCTAGGTTAAATTTAACTTATAAGGAACTTAATTATGTGGAATATGGACTTAAACAAGTGGTTTGGTGTCTAGAGGTCATAAAATGAACCTCAATTGCCCCAATCACACCTATTTATGCCCAAATTAGACCTACATTGATGCAAAAATGTGCTCCAAATTGACATAGATGGGTGGTTAGGTGTGTTTAGAGTTTTGTCATGTCAATGTTGGCTATAAGTGACTAAATCCCATGATTCAACCTAAATTAGTTGTTCCTGCATGAATATGCCCCAAACCATTTGGTTGGGTATTTATTGTATTTATTTTGGATAATAATGGATTTAATCACACATGATATCAACAAAATGGGGTGATTGGTTGTGCACAACTAACAATTGACCTACACTACTCCAACCAAACTATTTTATTTAATCATGTATAATCTAGGGGTTAATCAAGTCATGCTAACTAGATTTTTATTTCAAGATGTAGTAATGAATGTATGTGAATTTTTTAGTCAATATCCTCTTTTATTTGACTATATTAGCAAGATGTAACATTTTTAATTTTTAATTTTGATGTACTAAGAACTCATATAAGTGCCTCAAATCAACCTATAAACACCCAAATCATAAAAAATGACCATTGGTTTTCCTTAAAATGATACAGAGTGAAAATGTTATTGCCTATAAGCCTTAGGTTCAATTCTAAAATCTTTAAACATTTGAGAAAGTACCAACTAGATTAAATTTTTAAAAACCATCTCCTAAGCAATAAATCCTAGAGCTCTAATACTGATTCTAGAATATGTAGAGTGACCTTAATTTCTTATAATTTGTAAAATAAATTTAATGTATGATAATATGAATGTAACAATAATTTTCTAAATTATAGTACATACTCATTTAGTGCATATGTGCTAGCTTTGATAATTACCAAACCACATTCAAACCTTCTCATACAATATTTTTGGTACCGCATACATGTTTTCCTCTCAATCTATTTTTGATCTTTGAAATGTTACCTCCCTTGCCCACCCCACTCCCTAATCTTCTTACACTCATCCTAATGCACCTATGTATTTATATACTTATAAAATTTAGATATGGACCCAATTTGTGCAAGTAAACACAAAATGAGTGGAAAGGGATAAAAAATAGGGAACATAATGCACGAAAGACCTAAAACAAAAGGTCACAATTCTAATGTTATAA
Source organism: Torreya grandis (assembly GCA_037957365.1). Classification (NCBI taxonomy): domain Eukaryota; kingdom Viridiplantae; phylum Streptophyta; class Pinopsida; order Cupressales; family Taxaceae; genus Torreya; species Torreya grandis. The sequence goes on from JARHVA010010567.1 coordinate 130,066, forward strand.
TTATAAAGTGTACAATACTAATGACAAAGAACCATGCAATATATAATTCTAAGTAGTAAGCCTAAAATAAGAGAAAATGTTGAGGAGGAGAGAGAAATAGGAGATATAAAAGGAAATATAAAATACAAGACAAAATAGAAAGAAAATAGAGGGAAAATTACATCAATAAGATCCTAATATGATTTGATAATTGACAAACATACAAGTACCTTTGAATATTACAATTGACACCATATATTTTAAATTCTTGCTAGATTTTAATCTATGACTCCAATGAAATATTTACATGTGTTAACTATGTTCCTCCCAATGATAATATAGAGTTGATGTAGAATAGTAACAATGAGGTTATTGACTTGCATTAAAGTTTACAACATTAATGTAAGGGACACTTATTAATTTTATAAAAGTATACTACGCTTATTATAGTTAATTATAGGATATTTAAAACTAATAATAATGCAATACATATGTGTATTGAATGGTAATATTCTTTTATATTTAAATAGATGTTTACAATTTATACATATTTTAATATAAGTAATTTTGAATTCAATTTTTTTACTAAACATAGTTATAAAGTTAAAACGATAATGTAAAATCTAAATAATATAAATAAATCATAATATATTATTAATTTGTATATAACTATGTAAACTTTAAAGATATTAATTAAAATATTTTTTTAATATTTATTTGACTATTATATAAAATTCAGTGAATGGCTCATTATATACTTATAAATATATATAAATTAATTTAAATATTATAAAACATATAAAATATAATTAATAATATTTAGTTAACTACTCATTCAAACATGCAAAGAGATAGAGATCCTAGTTTTTCAAAATATGGTCATAAGAAATTTTGAGTCATTTCCATGTCTAACATAACAAAATAAATCTTTTCGTGCAAATTTGAAGCATATGAATCTAGATCTTGGACTCCGATACAAACAAGACCATATTTGTAATCCTAATCAAATTTTAGGATCATAATGACAACTTGGATGAGCATATACCATTCTAAATCAGAATTTGAAAAATTAGAATGCAACTATCCAGTCCTTTGTAACATTACATATGTTATATGGAGTTGACTCTTGTATTGCATAATACACAAATCCTTTTTTTAAAAGACTCTTTCATTACATAATATACAAATTTTTTAAAATTACAATTTTAAAATCTAATTTTCACATAATGTTTCTCATGTAACTATTGATATTATTAATTTTTAAAATAAGTTTTAGTTAAATTTCAATGTAAATTGTATTTTTATTAATTTATTGGTTTCTATGAATAGTAGAAATGAGATAGTTTAGTTATATTATATAAAAGTTTTTTTTTTTACTATTTTAATTATTATTTATTATTTATAATTGAATTATTATTATGTATATTTATATTTTATTTAATAGTGAAGAATATATATTCCTTTAAAAAAATTAGAGATTCAAATCTTACAATTTTTATATATGAAATAAATCCATATATTATAAAATATCTTATAAACCATAATCAAAATACTACTTAACATAATAAACTTAAAAATAAATTATTATTATCTTTAATATATATACTTACTTTATTTTTTATAAAACTTAATTTGACATAAATTTTTATCATTAAATTAATTCTAATATATAAATAGTTTTTTTTTCAACTTTTTTCCCTTATATTATATATAGATATAGAGAGAGAGAAAGAAAGAAAGTGGGCATTAGTTTATCTTATACAACTGACGTATGACATATAGGGTGAATAAAGAGGTGATGGGAAAGAATGGTTGAACACGGAGTTTGGGCATGTTAGAGTTGATAAGAAAGTTCAAATGACAAAGATAATTCTAACACAAAATCCATATGATCATATTGTTGTTTTTATTATAATAATTAAACTAACATAATGTTATCAATCCTCCCATACACAAATATCTTTTTACTAGATAGATTACTATAATAATTAAACTAACATAATGTTATCAATCCTCCCATACACAAATATCATTTTTCTAGATAGATTACTATTATCCTATCCATCCTCATAAAAACATGCCCTTTGGAAAATACACTACCATAATTCCATCCATCTTTTTACAGAGAATTTCGGGTCTTTAATAACAATGCTATTCATCCCTCATTTTTTATTTATAATATATTTTGTTTAACTATGTTGAATAGGTTTTTTAAATAAAATACACTACCATAATTCTCTCGATTTTTTAATTGAGAATTTTGGTTTTTTAATGATAAGGTTATTTATCTTCTATTTTTTATTCTTAATATATTTTATTTAATTATATCAAGTATTTTATAATAATAAAAGGATTGTAATAAAATAAATTATTCATAATCATAATATCTTAACTATACTTTAAAATTTAGAAACTTTTTTTTTTAATATTTTTATAAATTAAAATAATAGTATAATTAGATTAATATTGTTTTATGTTAATAAAAATTATAAAATAATAATAAAGGAATGTAATAGAGTAAGTTGTTTACAATTATGTCTGATTTTAAATTTGATATTTATATAACAATCACTTAACAAGTTTTTAATTTTAATTTTTATAAATGTTAATTAAAAATTATTAATATATCAAAAGGGTTGTAGTCTAATTGGTGAGGATGATAGTTGCTTATATCCATCCACTAAAATACAAATTCCTTTACATACTTCACATGGAAAATCAAGCGTTTAAGACCAAAATCGTACTCTAGATGATTTTGATAACGTGGATGCCCCTTAGTCATGATTGCTTAGCCAAAGAACTCACTAATTTAGATATATGCTTACTCATTGTTGTTATTGTTATATGTTTAATCCTACTGATAATATTTAGACAATCACTCAATTTATTTATTTATTAATATCTTGATTATAAGGTAGTATTTGGAAACCTTTATTTTTTTCTTAAACATATTTTTTCAAGCTTGATATAGTAATATAACTAGATTGATGTCATTTTTTATTAGTTTGTAAAGAAATTTCAAAAAAATAAATATAATTTTTAATCAATATAATATAAGAAAATTACAAAATAAAAATATTCAAAATTTTATCTTTCAATATATTTCAATTAAATTTATTTCAGATATCTATACTAACTATTTTTAATTTCTCATATAATAAATTTGTTGATGAAAATCTTATATATAAATACAACAAATAAATGTTCAAAATTTTGAGAATGACAAATTTCTAATTGTAAGATGACTGAGTTTATATGTATTAAATGTTGTCTCTTTGAAACTATAATTATAGGGTGCAGCTTCCAAATTGATGTGTTAAGTTCTTTCTCTTTAGAAAAAATATTATTATATTTTGAATAAAAAATATAATTATATTTATAAAACTTTATATGAAGAAATTTTTTAATTTTTTAAAGTAATATAATAATAATAATAATAATAATAATAATAATAATAATAATAATAATAATAATAATAATAATAATAATAAATTAAAAAATAATCATTTTTTTAAAATTTAATATTTAAAATTATTAATATTAATAATATTTTTTTATATTTAATATTAATTTATATTATACATTTAAATTCCATCTATATTTCAAATGTTAGATCATATTTTTTATAACACCATCTTCATAATTAAACTACAATCTATTTGATAAATAAATATATTTAAATATTTTTATATATATTAAAACATCTTTTTAAAAATATGATTGTAAAATACAAGTTTTTCAATTATTTTACTATGTTATTTCTCTCTAAAACTAACATTATTATAATTTATACAAAAATAATATATTATAAGGAAAGCATTTTTTTTACAAATATATATTAAAGAAATGCATAAAAGCTCACCATCAAATGATTTGACATAGTGTAACATTTAAATTTTTTTGACATCGATAATAGCATCTTATATTCCATATTAACTTGTAATAAACATTTAAATTCCAGAGATATCTCATATACTAGCATATTATTTATTATACTATCAATAATGTAGTTTTATTTACATTTGTAGCCATCATTATTGTTATATACATTATTATTTACTCTTTTAATCATTATTATTGTTATATAGAAGTTTTAAAATTCTAAAGGAAGAGGTTAACTAGTTTTTAAAAATACATGACCAATAATTTTTATGATTATTGATAAAACTTTCGATCATTATTTAAACTTTTAATTATTACAATGACAGAAATTTTAAAATCCTAAATTCTAAAAAAAAAAGTTTATTAATTTATAAAAATTGATAAGGTTTTCAACTCATAATAAATATTGTTATCTATTCAAGTAGACTTCTAAAATTCAAACCCATCAATTCATATAAAATTGAAATAATTATTTAAAAAATGTTAAAATCTATTATTTAAAAATTTTATCATTAAAATCTTTCTAAAAATTTCATCACCAAACTCTGAAAAAAAAACCTATCTAATGCACAACCAATGACTCCTCTCCCTTAATCAAATCACTTTTTAAATATGCTCTAAACCAACCATTCTATACATAATTAGATATACAACACATACACACAAAATATTACATATTTTAACAATGTATATTCTGGAATATTCAGATGCGACAATACTATATACATCAGCGCCGTGACATGCACGATGGAGAAACGTAAGCAAGACGTAGAAGAAAGAGGATAGCCACTAGATGTTTCCTGGATATGGAAATGACAGCTTACATATTTGAGGATGATTTGACTGCTATACTTTACTTAAATTCACCTACAATTTCGAATTAACTCTCGACTTATCCAATTGCAGGAGGATATTTTTGTTCGGATGAAGAGAACCATTGCTTATTCAACCATAAGCTTTGATACAAGCTATGATGGGAGCATTGCAGGAGAAGAATTAGATGAGTACTATAATGTTGGTTCCCATGGAGACAAAAAGTCGAAATGCAGAAGGCTGAATATGGAGCAGGTGAGGGCTCTGGAGAAGAGCTTTGAGCTGGGGAAGAGGGTGGATCCTGAGAGAAAATTGAAGCTAGCAAGGGCTCTGGGTCTCCACCCAAGGCAAGTTTCCATTTGGTTTCAAAATAGAAGAGCCAGGTGGAAAACCAAGCAGCTTGAAAACGACTTTGGTGCCCTCAAGCAGGACTATGAGGCCTTCCAGGGCCTTTATCTCAACCTCAAGGAAGAGAACAGCAAACTACAAGCCGAGGTAAGCATTCAAATCAATTATCTTTCATATGTATTTCAATTCAATTATCTCTTATATGCATTTTGGTTCTTCGGCAGTGCATAATCAGGCTCTATGATAATTGGTGCTCTGAGACAATAGGTTGTTTTTAAAGAGAAATTGTTCACAATAACCCATTTTTTATTTGGAAAAACTTATTTCCCAAGTGTGAATGGTCTACTTGAAATTAAGTGATGTTTTCTTAACAAAATTAAAACTAGTGAAGTCAATTAGTTATAAGCATTCATTGCATTACGTGATATTAGTTGGGTTTAAATTGAAATTGCACTTATACGAAATACTTTATCAAAAGTGCATCTTAAAGAGCCTGTGCGTTTGTGTTGACAGGTGTTAACACACCAACATATCTAATATTTCACAGTGTGACCTAAAACACGATCTAAATTTTTTTAAATAATTATAATTAAAAATATTTATCATTTAAAACTTTTAAATATTAATTTATATTAATCCCAATTTATTCAATACCAGTAAACATGAACACACCGGTTTTTTTTCTTGAAATCCTTACTCCCTGTAATAAAACATGCGGAATGATATTAAAGATTCTCAGGGAAAAACGTCCCTGAAACCTATCTTTATAATGTAAAAAGACAGGTGCCACTATGGTTCTTTGGTAATTTTCCTTTACAGAAACCAGTGAAATGAACAACAGAACATCAATTCTTATGGTGCAGACTAGGACCTAGTAACTATGGAGTTTTACCACAATCAAACCCAATTTGCTTGTTACCCGACTTGTGAGACATTTAATTCCCATGAAGGACGGCATTTAATTCAGTTATCTTGCTTCTGTAATGAATTATGCGCAAAAACTCATCTATTTTAGATTTTGTTATGATGGTCAGATCCAGAGACTGAGCAAAATGTTTGAGAATGACAATCAAGCAAAGACTGTTGTGGATACAGAGAATATCAAAGAAAATAATAAGGGTATTTGCAGTTCAATCCAATTGGGTTCATGTTCACAACATGAGGGTCCCATATCTTCTTTGGAGGGAAGCACGGAACAAAAAGTTTTTGCCAAATTTGAGGAAAACATAGTTGAAGAAGAGGCTGCTTGTTATTACAATTTGGATGAGAAAAGTCGTTTCCTGTGGGATTATTGGCCATAATTTTTCTATATCAGTCTTACCCATATTTCCTTCTAAAGGTACTGTAACTGCAAATACAGAGATCTTGTTCTTGCTTCTCATCTGCCAAATTTTCTAAGAATCATCTTTCTATTTTCAAGGTTGGATATCAAAATGGATCAGACTACAGGTTCATACCAAAATATTATAATAATCAGTTCAACTTGGGTGTACAACAAGTGGTACATATGTATTGCAGTCCATTTTCTACTATATAGAAGCTTCTTTTCATGTATTGCAGTTCATTTTTAGTATGTATTGCATATGAGGAGATTTATTTCGGTTTAGATGTTTAATATTTTTGTACCTCTCTTTTTCTAAATAAGTATTAAAGATTATAAGTAAAACCTGGACTGAAACTTATCTTTTACCAATCTAGAATAAAAGATGTTTGAGTGTAAATAAGTATTAAAGATTATATGTAAAACCTGGACTGAAAATTATAAATAAGGATTCAAGATTATATGTATAACTTCGTGTGTGAAGAAGTTTGCCTATATTCATGAATTTAAACCCCCCGTACCCACCTTAATGCAGTATTATTTTTTCTTTTAATAAAATACAATAGAAATCATAATTAATTATAAATCTTTAATTAAATGAATAGTTAAATCTGACATTTAAGCATCATATTATTCATACTATTAGTTAGTATATATTTATATTGCTTAATAGGAAACGAAATCATCTACTTTAGTCTCTATTATACACTTACAAATAAGAAGTATTTTATTTTTTATTTTTTAATAAAATCTTATTATACCATTTTAAATAATCCTAAAAAAAACCAATTAATGCAATGTAAACATTGAAAAGATGTTTTAGACTTGAGAGCTACGAGCTTGAAAAGTATATTGTTTTTGAGTTTAAATTTGTATTAATTTAAAAAATAAATTATATATGTAAGGATGATCGTCACCAAACAAACAATCAATTATTATGTTAATAGAAGGAACACACACACACACACACATAGAGAGAGAGAGAATAGAAGTAACAATATTTTTGTAATTATAAACATTCTAAAAGTGTATTGTTTTACTTTTGTTAGTATGTGCTAGTGAGTGGAAGTAGTCACACTATAGAGTTACATATGTTAAAATATAAAATAATATATCATAAGTTTAATAAAATTTAAAACACCTTTTCACGAAAAAAAAAAAAAAAAGTGAAATAACAAAGAGCTAGAGTCATCAAAAACATTGTAGATCACAAAAGAATACTAAGTAGTGGGAGCAACAACAAATTATAGGGGAGGAGGTGGAGGATCATCTGGTTTATCACCCTAACCCCTTAGTCACTACTCGCTTGAGGATTTTCAAAATCAATTAAAAGATCTCAAACATATATTTATTTTTATTTTCTTCACTATTATTAGGCTTAGGAAGTGAAATAACAAGTGTTAAGTGAGGGAATTTCCCTTGTTAGGGTGCATTCTATCAAAAGTGGCCACCACCACCACCATCCCCGCCCACCCTCGCCGCCCTCCGCCCCCCCCTCCCCCCTCCCACTGCCCCCACTGCCCACTACTACTAGTTTGAAGACCCATAGCTAGGGTTGTAAAAAGTATCCAACAAGAGTCATTGTGGTGCCTATTATGGGAATGGGTCTTCCCTCACAATCCATACTCATGGTCCATTGGAGGCATTCGATGATGAGGATAGTCTAGAGAGACTTTGCTAAGAACATAAGAGGGACTACCCTAGTGATCCAATAAATTATGGAGATGGGTCACATCTAGACAAACTTTCTTAGCCTGAATATGAATTTGAAGCATAACATTAATATTTTTAGTAGTATAAAAATGATCATCAATGAAAAATAATATATGCATGAAATATATGCCAAATATATATGTATTTTGAAAGAAACATGGCTGAATCCCCTAAAAATAACATCTTATAGATAAACATTTATGGATGGAAGGGTTGGAAGAGGATGTAAATCTAATGCTAGGATAATTGAGCAAGCTTACAAAGCCATAAAATATGCTTTAAAAATTCAAGGTGGTCGCAAACAAAAAAATAGGATGTGCTATTTCAAGGTACACCAAATAAAAACCTATTGGGAGTCCCTGGTGAAGTATACACCACAATAAGCATGATTTTTTTGTCTAAATTATAGTTTCCCACACAATTTCAAATATTCTATTCCATACTTTATCTATGTAATTGAATTCATATTTGGCATTAGAGCATCAACTTGTAGATACTATGGAGAAAGGTGTTGATAATAACAAGGATTTATACCTATGCAAGGGGGTCTCAAATCACCACTTTTAGTATATCCACCATATGGAGGGTGATTAAACACCTATCTTATGAAGATGGATATCAGGTATGGTGTTTTTAAACTATAAAATAGGCTTCTGATCACTAGCCTATAAAAACAATTAGTTCCTTAAGATATGCCAAGGCACCCAATCTCTAATTTTTTGACAAGATAGGTCAAATATGACATTGATAAATTTTCTAAAAGTCATATAATTTTAGTACAAGACACAAGAGCAAAAGGAACCTCATGAAAAGTAAGAACTAGAGACCACCACATAGAATGGGTGTTGAGAGAAAACCCAAATCTAAATCCATCTCCATCCCACATTAATTACCTTTTAAGAAGCTCTCAAGCCTTATATATACTCTAACTAAAAAAAATTATCATAATGGTGATAAATAATTGAGTGAATAAGATAGTCTGAAGATTTAATCCCTTCCAAACTCCCTTTCCCATACGATTTTCCTGAGTTTTATAATTATTGAGAAAAAATTTCCAGGACTCATTACCATCCAAGGCATAAATGATTAATTTAGCATAAAATGGATATCCTTTAATATTTATATCTCAAATACTAAGGCATCCTAGAGATCTTGGCTTACAATAGATATCCCAAACAAATTGGTGAAAATCTCTATAGCTTTCAAAGTTTTCCCACAGAAAGACCCTAATATATTTAACCAACTTAGCATAGAAAGCCTTAGAAGGAGCCTAACAAGAGGATTAGTAGACATGTGTACCAACTAAAACCTTGGAACAAATTTGAAATTTTCCTATAAAAGAGTGTGGTTTAGAGATATAATAGCTATCTTTTTAATTAACCCTTTGAAACAAATAATGTCAAAAATATGATGTACTATCTTATGAAGTAAAAGGGGTTCCTAGGAACTTAATTTGATCCCAAGGTTGAATCCAATGGCTCTTATATTGAATCAAAAAAGAAGGAAAAGGACAAATATACTTCATGTAACACTAGGTTTTTTTCTTCCATTGGATAGAAGAGCCAAAAGCTAAACAAAACACTTTTAGGCATTCCATTACATTGGAAATGAAATTCTTATCTTCATCTAATGTGAGTAAGGAGTCATTTTCAAATTTTATAATGGCCATTTATTTTCAAGATTAAGGAAGTGAGATACCATTGTCCAACACTTTGGAAGTATACTTTACCGACATAAAGTTGATGCCTATAAAAACAAACACATAAAATAAGGGGTAAACATGACAACCTTGAATTATAGATAGAAACGTACAAATTTTCTTAGATTAAATTCCAATGATGGTATTTTAGGGACATGCATCATGGAAAAACATAATTTTAACCATGTTAATAAACCTAGGGACAAGCCCTAGAGCTTGAAGCATAGCCAAAATGAAAGGCCATTCAATTCCTTCATAGGTTTTATGAAAATAAATTTTGATAAAAAGAACCTATAGGTGAGATCTTCATTCCCATTCCATCCATTTATAATTAATATTAATTTTATCAATGATATATTTGTTGTAAATGAAACATGTTTGATTGGATAAAACAATAATAATTAATAATTACCTTACCCTAAGCGCAAGGGCTTTAGCAATAATTTTATAGGATATATTGAGAAGGGTAATATGTCTCCAATTGGGTATATCATCTAAGTTCCTAAGTTTAGAATTTAAAATGAAACTTCCTTGATTAATAATTTTTCCAAGGGAACTGGTTTGAACAAATTCAAGGTATACTTTATGCAGATCTAGGCCCATTGTATCCTATAAAACCTAATATAATTTTAATGGAGACCCATTAATTCTAGGGGATTTTTCAACATCAATTTTCATAACACCCTCCTAAAAATACTCAATGGAGATAAATTGATCACATGCCAACCATTTTCTCTCTTTTGGCTTACAAGGAACCACTTCAATCTTATGCCAAGAGCATGATCACTTTTGGGTGTGGAGAGTTGAACATAAAACACACCATGGTAATGAGAGACAAATGATTTAAAAATATAAAGAATATGTGTAATATGAGAACCAACTTCTCTAAAGTTTTTTTACATGATTTGGTTCTTTCTTATAATATAAGAGAGTGAATAATTCCTTTGAAGCTCTATCTCTAATTTTGAACTAGTGTATTTGTCTATAGATATGATATCCCCAAGATTAATAATGAATCTTAACATTAAACTTTTGTCATCATAATTCAACCTTATTTTTCAAATCTTCATTGAAGTGAGAAAGTTCCAAATCTTTGTGAAACTTGATTGAATTCACGATGTGAAGCCATATGAGTTGTATGACAAAAAAATTGCTTGTTGTCCATAGATTTGGAGAAAATCCATTCTCCAACTAATGGAATTATCACATCACTCAATTTAAATATAGGTTCTAAAGGTCTCCAAGTAAGGTTCCATATTATAATAACATGTTGCTTAGTTGAGGAGTGGTGCAGAAGGGTAGTATTAAGATAGAATTGTGTATTGGCATTATTTACTTGAGGAGTAAACCTTTTGATTTTAAACTTTATATGGAAATGGTATGAAATAAAAGCATTAGGGATGAATTCCACAAGTTAGTCATAAATATTAGTAAAGTTGGTAATATTCTGCTCTGTAATTATATTTCAATCTAATAATTTCCCCACTTTTTCATTTTCTTTCCAAAAAATGGACCATGCAAACCAAGGTGAAGTGGTAGGAAGGTGGTAGTAGTGATTAGGATCAGACAATCTGAGCTTATTGCACATGTAAAACTATGCCTATCTTTCTATGGTGAACCATCACATGAGGAGTAACCCTTCCTTATTTTATAGGGATTCAATCATATTAAAATCTCCACATATGATCTAGTCAGCATCAGGAAGTGAGTTTTCTAGCCAATGCCAAAATGACTATTAGAAATACCAAAGGATAAATTGCTATATTTTAAGAGGTTCCACCCAAACCAATGAGTAGGGTACAAAAACAAATAGATAATATTGGAAGAAAATGAAAGGGAAAATAATGTTACCACACCTCCATGTCCATTCTCATGAATTGAAATCTGACAAACAACACCAAGCTAAATTGTTATGATAGTGAAGGTGAGAAAAAGCCAAAATTAATAACTTATTATAGGCAAAGAATTTTCATGTCTATAAATAACTGACATGTATCACTTATAATATATTTTTAGGTTGTATCAGTAAGCCCTCATAAATTCAAATAGTATATAATCATTGACTAAACTTTATATTGGTTTCCTTGTCCATCTCATCTAAAAAATAATAATTGTCTTCTAGGTAGGATTGATGGTTAACATTCATAAAATCACTTAGTTGAATGTAATTTCAATCTTTGAGTTATGGAGATGGATTTTAATCTTAATGATATACCGAATTGTGATCAAACACCACAAGATAGTCTATTGCATCAAGTTATTTTGTTCAAGAGGGATCTTTGATGATTGAGTAACTAGTAGTTGGTTTTGAAAACTAGATAAAAAAATTATTTGCTTGTGTGGTGTTAACAATGGATGGCATCATTGCCTGCTAGGTGGTGACGGATGGTTGCTTTGTGATTGTCAAAGAATTGGTTGTGGATGTGTAGATAGAGGTTGGACTCTTTCCCACAACATGATATTTATGGTTGTTCATATTATTAGTCATAATAGTGCATCCATTTGAGGACGTTCAAGAATTATTATTCACCTCATGATAGTTTTTGGGTGGTGGAGTTGGCCTAGAGATGGTCATAAACATACATTCTAGGATTTTATGATCAATGGTCTAGTAATGTAAACAAGTGTTGGGTATCTTGATACAAAACACCTTCTATGTCAAATGCTTATCTCTTATTTGTATATCATTGGTCTCTTTGAGATCTTTTGAGAGATCCAATTCAACACAAGCATATTATTAAGGCCAAGTTGCATAATTTTTTTCTTTCTAAAACCCTATAAAATTCCCTAGTGGTTTAATAAAATAATGTGAAAAACTCCACAAGGGTAAGAAGAGGCTAGGAGACTATATAAATAGGTATTTTTCAATTTGACATGTTTATAAATGAAATCTTGGGTCCAATGAGAAAATATGACCAACATATTGTAGATAAACTAGGTATCATAAACAATAATGGCTCGACAACACTGTGCATTATTAAACCAATATATATATATATATATATATATATATATATATATATATATATATGAGGGGTTTTTAGGGGTAAGATCTACCTTGTGGAATAATTTCTTAATAAATTTAGGAACACCTTAACTTTATAAAAATTCACCATGCTTATTATGGTTAGTTAAGGGACATTATTTATAAATGAATAATTTCAATATAGACATGGTATGTACCATTCATGTTTGTAAATTTTTAATTATGTATGTATGTGTGAAAGAGATACATAATCATAATATATTTTTATATTTGAACGTGCATAGGTTTTTAAATAAATAATTTTAGGTTAATTTTTTTATTAAACATGGTTTTAAGGTTTAATTTATAGATTATAAAATTTAGATAATATACAATGTAAATAAATAACTCTATAATAATATTTTTGTATGTGTTCATGTAAACTCTTTTGGATATCTATGAATATAGTTTATTTGTATTTATTTGATCATTAAATAGTATATTAATCATTTATTAGTGAAGGTGAGTGGTTTATCATATACATATAAATATTTATAACTTAATTTAAGTATTGTAAAATATGTAAAATAAATAATGTATAATTAATTTCTCAATTAAAATACAAATGAATAGATGAATCTTAAATTTTTAAAATATTTTTATAAAAAAAATTAAATTATTTTTATATCTATCATTATAAAATAAATTTTTTAATAAAAATATGAAACATATATTTAAAATCTTATACTTAACAAAGTGAAAACCACATAAACGATTTTAATTAAATTTCATAGCCTCAAAAAAAATTAGTAAACTTATATGATCATAATCAAGATCTACAAATTTGAAATACAATTATATGATCTTATGCTAAGATTACATTTATATTATATGAGATATACTTTTTCATTGCATAATGCATAAATGCATGAAAAGCACATAAACTTAAAAATATATCTCCCATTTAATATTCTTATTAATATAAACTATATTTTTATCAATTCACAAGCTTGTTGGAAGTTAGATAATTCATTTATATTAGATGAATTTTATATATTTTTTATTAATTTAATTATTAATTATTATTTTTTATTAATATTTTTAAATGTTTGATTGTATTTTGGATGATATTTTATTAATTTAAAAATTAACCCAAAAGTTATATAAAAATTAACTAATTTTGATATATATTTATAATATCAAACATAAATATTTTATTTTTCATAAAATTCAAATTTTTATCCTCCTTAAAAATAGAAATTCTTCAATCATTTAATCTAACTTATATGGACAAGCCAACTCAATTTTTTTTCTTAAGTATTAAATAAAATTATACATCTAAGGTACAAAATAGGGTAAATAGTGAGATGGGAAACAAAGAATTAATAAATATGGTTGAAAATGGAAAAAAACAACATGAAGTTTGGGCATGTTGGAGTCGATGCTAAAGTAAAAAGAATAAATGTAATAATTAAGCTAGCATAATGGCATCCATTCTCTAATACACACAAGTTCTTTTAGCAGATACATTACTGTCATCCTATCCATCCTCAATCACAACGTGGCCTTTTTTACTACCCTAATGCCATCCATCCTTGTAGATAGAATTTTGGGTCCTTTAATAACTATTTTATCATAATGCTATCCATCATTTAGACTTTTTATTAGTGCAATTAAATTGAGAGGATAAAAGTGTAATCACTTTGACATATAAATTAAAATTATACAGAATAAAATTGAGTAGTAAAAGAGAATTTCAATTTTTCTTTAAAAAATTATATATATATTTTTAATGATATATAACTTATAAATAAAATTATCATAAAAAGGTTAAAATTTTATTAAAATAAAAATAAATCATAAAATTAAATGAGTTTTTTTGGTTCCTATTAAAATAAAAATTACTCTTAAAATTAACTACATTTCTATTACTGTTTTAATATATTATTTTTAGTGTGTCTTTATATATACATATAATAAGGTATAAAACTATTTTAAGATAAAAAGATCTCTAAATATTTTTTTAATTTTTTAAAATAAAATTGTAAATCATTTTTATATTGATATAGACATAAAAATAATATGTGTATAATAGAGTGAGTTGTTCAAAATTATAATGGATCTTAAATTTGACTCAATTTATTTTGAGAATTCAATCAAAAAATCATAATATCTTAATCATAAAGTGAAATTTAGATTTTTATTTTTTTTTAATTTTTTTTTTAAGCTAACACCAATAATGACTTTTTACATTTCAAACAATTTATACTAAACAATTAAATTCTATCTGTATTGCATTTCATATGTTAACATATCATATACTATTAACAATATGAATTTATCTATACATTTAACTATTATTATAATTCTTGTATGGAAAAATTTTAACACACTAAATTGTAAAAGAAGAGGCTAACTAACTTACAAAGAAAAGTATCACAATAAGTTTTTGGACTATCGATGATTTTTGTAGATAACATCAATAATATGAATTTATCTATACGTTTAACCATTATTAGAATTCTTATATAGAAAAGCTTTAACATATTAAATTGTAAAAGAAGAGGCCAACTAACTTGCAAAAAAAAATATCACAATTATTTTTTAAACTATCGATAATGTATATAGATAACATTTGGTAAGATGTCTTCCTCATTGTAATGCAATGATTAAAATAGATACAATTATTTACCCTCCAAATTATAATACAATGATTAAAATAAATATATTTGTATCAAAAAAATCCAAATTCAAATCCCACCAATAATTAAATTATCCACAATAAAAATGGAACCCAAACCCTAAACCAGAAAATCTATAATCTTCAACCGGAAATACTCTCTTACAAGGTCCAAATCCGCCTACTTATATAAAATTGAAACAATCCCTTACTTCTAATCGTCTTTTAAAGAATTTACATATACTCTATACCATTTGCACATACTCTATACTATTTTATAAATGATTAGATATGCAACATATACACGTGAAGTATCACATATTTTAACAATGTATATTCTTGAATATCCAGAGGCGACAATACTATATGCATCGGCACCGGGACGTGCCCTTTGGAGAAACGTAAGCAACACGTAGAAGAAAGAATATCTCCACTAGATGTTTATTGGATATACGGAAATGACAGCTTACAAATTTAAGGATGATTTGACTGCTATACTTTACTCAAATTTACAAATTGCCAAAAAATCCTACTATAATTTCTAATTAAAACTCAATTTATGCAATTCCAGGAGGATTTTTTTGGGATGAAGAAGATGAAGGGAACCCGGAACATTACAGGAGAAGAATTAGATGAGTACTATACTGTTAGTCCCCATGAAAACAAAAAACTGAAATGCAAAAGGCTGAATATGGAGCAGATGAGAGCTCTGGAGAAGTGTTTTGAATTGGGTAAGAGGGTGGAGCCTGAGAGAAAATTGAAGCTAGCAAGGGCTCTGGATCTCCACCCAAGACAAGTTTCCATTTGGTTTCAAAACAGAAGAGCCAGGTGGAAAACCAAGCAGATTGAAAACGACTTTGGGGTCCTCAAGCAAGACTATGAGGCCTTCCAGGCTCATTATCTCAACCTCAAGGAAGAGAACAACAAACTACAAGCCGAGGTGAGCATTCAATTCAATTAAAATTATCTCTTATATGCATTTCAATTCAATTATCTTTTATATGTATTATGATGCTTCGGCAGGACAGAATCAGGCTCTAAGATAATTGGTGTCTTTTAAGAGTAATGGTTCACAAAAGTTAACCCATTTTTAATTTTACAAAATCATTTTTCAGGTCTACTTAAAATTAGGTAATGTTTTACTTAGAAAATTAAAACTATTTAAATGAACCACTTAACATTCATTGTATAAGTGATGTTAGATGGACTTAAATTATAATTATGCTGGTAAGAAACACATTATCAATGTTGAATTTTAAAGAGTCCGTGTGTTTGTGTTGATAGGGTTAACACACCAACATATTTAACAATTTTTAGTATTAATTTATGTTAATCCAAGTATATTTAACATCAGTCAGCATGAACGCACCGGCTCTTTACTTGAAATGTTTACCAACTACAATAAAATATGTGTAATAAGACTAAATACTCTTAAAAAAAAATGTCCCTAAAACCTATCGTTATAACTTTATTGTGGCAGAAATGCAGGTGCCACCATGGGTCTTTGGTAATGCTCGAACCTATGTAACGATGTTCGTGAAACCTACAGTTATAACTTTAATAGGCAGAAATACAGGCGCCACCATGGTTCTTTGGTAATGCTCATACCCATATAATGATATTAAGTACTTTTGAGGAAAAATGTCCCTGAAACCTACCGTTATAATTTTAATAGGCAGAAATGCAGGTGCCACGATGGTTCCTTGATAATGCTCATTTACAGAATTGAAACTACTGAAATGACCCACATAACGTCAATTCTTAAGGTGGAGACTAGTGCCTAATAACTATAGAGTTTTACCACAATCAAACCCAATTTGCTTGTTACCCGACATTGTATTAGACATTTTATTCTTATGAAAGATGGCATTTAATTCAGTTATCTTGCTTTTGTAATGAATTATATGCAAAAACTCATCTATTTCAGATTTTGCAATGACGGTCAGATCCAGAGACTGAGCAATATGTTTAGGAATGACAATCAGGCAAGGACTGGTGTGGATGAAGAGAACATCAAAGAAAATAATGAGGGCATTCGCAGTTCAATCCAATTGGGTTCGTGTACACAACATGGAGGTCCTATATCTTCTTTGGAGGGAAGCATGGAACAAAAAGTTTTTGCTAAATTTGAGCAAAACATAGTTGAAGAAGAGGAGGCTTGTTATTACAATTTGGAAGAGAAAAGCCGTTTCCTGTGGGATTATTGGCCTTAATATTTCTATATCAGTCGTTACCCATGTTTCCTTCAAGGAAGTGTAACTGCATATACAGAGATCTTGTTCTTGATTCTCGTTTGCCAATATTTCTGAGAATGATCTTTCTCTTTTCAAGGTTGGATATGAAAATAGAACAGAGCAAAGGTTCATGCCAAAATATAATAATAATTAGTTCAACTTGGATGTACAACTAGTGATACATATGCATTGCAGTGAATTTTCTACTATGTGAAAGGCTGTTTTCATGTCACAGCCAAACCTATAGTATATAAGGAGTTTTATTTTATTTTACAGTGATAAACAAAATCTTGCTAATCTATCTGCAAGATTATAAATAAGGATTGGAGATTATATGTAAACTAAAACTGAATATTTGTGTAAATTCGTGTATGAAGAAGTTTCCATATTCATAAATTCTATGAAGAAGTTTCTATATTCATGAATTCTAAGAAAAAAAAAATTGAAAATTTATTTTTTCTTTTCATAAAATTTGATTCAGAAGGAAATTGTGATAATCTAGAGATTTTTTTTAGGGTAATTGATTTTTTGAGATTTGGAAATATTGAATTTGAAAAGGGCTGAGAAATCACTCAGACCCCACCATTAAATCTCACCACCAAACCTTATTCATATTATTAATTATATATTTATATAACTTTTAATAATGTTTAATAAAAACCAAATCATATATTTTAATTTTTATTACACATTTATAAATAAAAAGTTTTTTTTTTAATAAAAAATTATTAAAAATTATCACACTGTTATTTATGCTACATTTAAGATTTTTTCTTTGTCCAGGTAAACTTTAAACTTTACTGACATAAAATTTTATTATACCATTTCAAAGAATCCTAATAAATGTACACTTCCAAGAAAAAGTCAATTTAACGCAATGTAAAAATTGAAAAAACATTCAAGCTGGGAAAATATAGTGTTTTTAAGTTTAAATTTGTATTAATAAAAAACAAATTATATACACAAGCATGGCCATCACCAAAGGTCTAGCATTTAATTGGACCATTAAATCAAAACAAGGATAAAGGTCAGGGCTCAAATAGATGAGAATAAAAGAATTAATATTTATTATAAATATAGTATTTTTAAGCTTAAATTTATTTTAATAAAAAATAAATTATTTATATATAAACATCATCGTCATCAAAGGTTTAATAATTAATTGGGTTATTAAATAAATATAAGAATAAAAGAGGTTTAATTATTCAGTAGGATTTAATAGATGAAAACAAAAGAATTAATATTTGTTGTAAAAAATCTAAAAATAGGTGTGCAATTTATATGGGATTGTATAATTTTAATTAAATAATAATGCAGAATAATGAATGATATGATGACACATCACCTTCATATGTATATAAGACATTCAATGCACATTTATTGATTACACTTTTATTTCTAATATATTTTAAAATTCTTATTTAAAATACAATCAAAATATAACTTTACCTCCACTTAAATACAACCTACTTATTCAGTGGCAAAATTAATGTGAACCACCATTAATTCATCTCCCTTATACCTTAAACAAACAAGCAGTTAATTATTATATTAGTAGAAACATCACTCATAAATATATTTTATTCCTTTTCATCAAACAAAAGTAACAATATTATTGTAATTATAAACATTCCAAAAGTATATTATTTTACTTTTGTTAGTAAAATAAACTATTGTTTTCACCTATTTATTTGGATTCAAAAGGTAAAGAATTGTTTTAATGGAATAATATGAAAAGTAAATTATACAAAAAATATAAGGGGAAATGGTCCCACTCTAGAGTCATATCAGTCCAAGTAGGGAAATATTACTAGGAGCTTAATAAAATTAGAACTACTTTTTCAACTAAAAAGGTGAAATAACAAAGAATCAGAGTCATATAAACACCATTGCAAACCATAAAAATATACTAAACAATGGGCGATGAGGTGGAGGATTATTTGATTTATCACCACAACCACTTAGTCACTACTAGCTAGATAGTCAGAAAAAATAGGTACAAGATCCAACCATTCATTTATTTTTATTTTCCTTTATCTTCAGTATTATCATGTTTAGGAGGTGAAATAGTAAGTTCTAAGTGTGGGAATTTCTCTTTCTAAGGTGTAGTCCACCAAGAGTGGCCAACACCACCACCATCACCAACTTGAAGACCCAAATATAAGGATGAGAAACATCTCTAATAAAATCCATTATGGCACTTGTTGTTGGAATGGGTCCTCCCTCACAATACATACTCATATTTAATTAAAGGAGACCGACAACAAACATAGTCTTGAGGGACTCTGCTAACAACACATGCACTACTACCTTAATGATCCAACAAAGTATGGAGGTAGGTCACCTCCAAATGAACTTTCTCATCTTAAACTTAAATATAAATCATAATAGTAATAAAACATTAATATTATTAGCAGTGAAAAATCAATCATCAAGAATAACATGTTTAAAAGTAGCTTCATTTATATTTTTCTATGAGTGAAAAAAAATCTATACAAAAAATATATGCCAAAGTGTATTTTTTAGGAATCATGGTTTAGTCCCCTAAAAACATCATCTTCTTGGTAAACATATATGGATGAAAGGGTTAGAAGAGGATCCAAATCTAATCCCAGTTTGATCAGGCAAGCTTGTAGAACTAAAAATATGATTTAAATATTCATGATGGTTGACAATAAAATAAAATAATATGTCTATTCTAATTTTCACCAAATATATACTAATCATGATTCCTTGGAGGTATACACCACAATTATTGTGTTTGTTTTTTCTCAATTATACCTACACCCACATGTTCAAATATTCTTCTTCATACTTTCTCGATGGAATAACTTTTTATTTGGCATTAATAGCATCCACTTGAAGATATTATGGAGAGAGGAGTTGATAACCTAACTAGGAATTATAACAATGGAAGGGGGTCTCAACTAGCCACTTCTAGTCTATCAACCATGTGGAGGGTGAATAAAAATCTATCTTGTGGAGATGGATATCATGCAAAGCATTCAAAATTTATAAAATAGACTCCTGATCATTGGCATGTAACTAAAATTGGTTCCTTATGATATTCAAAAGTGCCCAATTTTTTATTTTCTTACAAAATAAGTCAAAGATTACTTTGACACCCTTTTCTAAAAAGTTGTATAATTTTAATTCAATGAATAAGATAAAAATGAACCTCATGAAAAGTAGGAATTGTATACAACCATAAATAATGGGAGTTAAGAGAAATACCAAATCTAAAGCCATCTCAAACTCACACTAATTACCTTTTGAGAGGCTCCCAAACATTCTATATACTAGCTTATTAATAATGGTTACCAAAATGGTGACATGGACTTGAGTGAATAAGAGAGTTTGGAGATTCAAGCCCTTTCAGGCACCCTTTCGCATATGACTTTCCTAAATGATATAATTTATGAGTAGTTTTTTTAAGAACTCATTACCATCCAAGGCACAAATGGTTTATTTAACACACAAGACATAGCCTACATTTGAATATCCAAAAGACCAAGGCCTCTTAGAGATCTTAGCTTATAATAGACATCCACAAAAATTTGGTAAAAACCTTTATTTCATTTAGATTTTTCAAATAGAAGTTCCCTTAGAATTTTATCCATCTTGGCATATGAAGCCTTAGAAGGATCCCAACAAGAGTAGTATACATGTGTAGCATCCAAAAAATTAGAATAAATTTGAATTTTTATTAGAAAAGAAAGTGGTTTGGAGAGCTACCATCTGAATTTTTTTCAACCCTTTGAATCACATGGTACCAAAAATATGATGATTAGCTTGAGAATTAAGAGGAATGCCTAGAAAACTAAATTGTTCTTGAGGCTGAATCTAATGCCACTTATATTAAAGAAACCAAGTAGGCAGAGGAGAAATAACAACCTATAGCACTAGGTTTTTGTACATTGAATGGAGGATCCATAAGCTAAACAAAATACCTCTAGAAATTCCATTGCACTAAAAATGGAATTTTCCTCTTCAACCAATGTGAGAAAGGACTCATCATCAAAATATCCATTAACCATATATTTGTGATATTGATGAATTTGCATGCCCCTATCCTAACCTCTAGAATTATAGTTTTCCAACAAATAGTTGAAGCCTAGTAGACAACACATAAAGTGATGGGGCAAGAGGACAACCTTGACATATATTTATAAATATACCAAACTACTCAAATTGAATTCCATTGATGTTAATGTATAAATTTACATCATGGAAAATAATTTTATCCATGATAACAAACCTATGGACAAACCCTAGATCTTAAAGCATAGCCAAAGTGAAGGGCCATTCAATTCTATCATAGGATTTATGAAAATTAGTTTTGATAAATAAACATTAGATGGGAAATTTAGGGCCATTCCATCCCTTTCCAAACAACAATAATGTTATCCATGATAATTTTTTTATGAATGAAACCTTTTACTTAGAGCGAATAATAAGAGGCAATACATAATTAACCTTACATGAGTAAGAGCTTTGGAAATATTTTTATAGGAGACATTGAGAAGGCTAGTAAGCTATAAGTCCCCAAGTTTAGGATTGAATTTGATATTGCCTTGATTATTAAGTTTTCCAAGGGAATTTGTTTGAATGGATTCAAGGTATTTTGTGTAGATATAAACCCACTATATCCCATAATTACTTATAAAATTTTTAGGGAAACCCATCAATACCAGGAGATTTATCAAAATCCATTTTCATTATAGCCTCCTTAAGCTACCAAATTGAGAGAAACTGATAAAATTGATTTTCAACAAATACATGTGTGTACGGATTGGAGCTCCCTAAGCTTAATAATTCTCCTCAACCTTGACTTTGTGTTTCCTTAAGGCATCATTATTTTTTTAAACCTCATCAAAGGGAGAAAATTCCAATTCCTGTGAAACTTGATTAAAATCACAATGTGAACCCATATGATCTTTGCTACATAAATCAATTGCTTATTGGCCCAAATTTGGTGAAAATTTGTTGTCTCAATAATGGAATTATCCCACAAAAAAATCCAACTAATGTTTTAATAATGTGTTTCTTGGTCGAGGAATGGTGTAGGTGGGTGGTATTAAGATAGAATTGTGTATTAGAATTCCTTAGTTGTGGAGGAGACCTTTCAATTTCAAACTTGACAGGGACATGAATCGATAAAAATGCATTAGGGATCACTACCATAGGGTGTTCTGGGTGTTCTAAATTATTATCAATACTAAAATTATTTTTATTTGCAATTAGAGCTTAACCAATAAGTTTTTCACCCTTTCATTTCTTTACCAAAAATTTCACCATGTGAACCAAGGTGATGGGGTGGAAGGAAAAAATGGTTATTAACAACATATAAATAAATATTTGTGTGCATATAAAACTATGCCACTCTTTCATTGGAGAACCACCACATGGGGATTAACCCTTCATTGTCTTACATGGATTGAATCATATTGAAATATCCACATACAATCTAGTTGACATAAGGAAGTGAGTCAGCTAGCCAACTCAAAAATATCATCCTCTCAACAACATCATTGGAGGCATAAATGTTAGAAGTACCAAGGGAGAAACCATTAAAGTTGAAGAGGGTCCACATAACTTGATGAATGGAGTCCAAAAGAGATAATATTGGATGAGAAGGAGGTGGATATTATTTTCAAAGGAAAAGATGAAGGAAAAGGCATAGTTTTTAACTTCATGAAGGCAAACAATTTTTGTGTTGAAAAATAACTAACATATATATCTTTAAATGTATTTACAAACATGTCTATAAGTCCTCACAGTTTACAATAGTATAAAGTCATCAACTAGCCTTTGTTTGCATATTGGTTGCTTTATCCACCTCGACTGAAAAAAAACCATGTAGGATTGATGGTCACCCTTCATAATATCACTTAATTGAAATATCCTAAAATTTATATTTCATGTAATATTTATCTTTCAACGATGGAGATAGACTGTACACTTAAGGATATATTGATTTCTAATCAAACACCAAAAGATATTATATGGTATAGTCAAAGATATATTGATTTATGATCAAATACCACAAGATAATTTATTGAATCTAGTTATTTTTCATTGAGATGGAGATTATATGGTTGAGAAACCATAAATTAATTCTAGAATCCATAGAAAAATATACCACTTTCAAGGTGCAAATAATGGACTATGTCACTACATGATGGATGGTGGGGGCTAGTTAATTTTTACTCTTAAAGAACCACCTTAGGTTTGTAAACAGATGTCAAAGTATTTCCTATAGTGTAATACTTTTGGAATTTATTTCTATTAATCATATTATTCTAGCCATTTGAGGATGTTTGAACATTATTATTTATTCAAGTGAGGTTTTGGGTAATAGACTTGGCCTAGAGTTGGCCATAAATGAGCATTCATAGATTTTATGATCAGAGGCCAAGTAGTGGAAACAAGTGTTTGGTATATTGATATAAATAACCCTCTTTATCAAATTATTATGTCCCTATTTTTATATCATTGGTCTCCTTGAGATCTTTTGAGATGTTCAATTCAATGTAGACATGTTTATGAGGTCAGGCTATATAAAACTTTTCTTACTTCAACCATATAACATATCCTAGTGATTTAATCGACTAATATAAAACACTATAAAAGGGTGAGGAGAGGCTAGGTAACTCTATCTAAATAATATTTTTTCAATTTATCACGTTCAAATATGACAAAATATTCTGTCTAATGAGAGAATAAAAATAGTGTGTTGTGGATAAATTAGGAATCATTAACAATAATGTCTCAACAATGGTGTGTATTATGAATCCTAAAAATCCTTTTTCATGTTTTGGAATCCCTCAAGTTTAACACCGCATAAGTTTTTCCATGTACTATGAACCTAGGATTTCAAATTACTTTTCCCAAGGACATGACCAAAAAATAAGCAATACAAGTAAACTGCTAAAAATAATTGCAAGCTTTATTAAATTCATTTTTATTATTAAAAAACATCGAGAAGGATTTTAGGGATAATATCTACCTCATGGAAGACTTACACAACTAATTTTTGCATTATATTTAGTGTCATTGGACTTCATAGCTCCTTTAGAAACACTTGCGTGAAATGTTGTGGTAACTAACAAGGAGAATATTACATAGAAAGATTAAC